>PVIC010011709.1:10269-41012 GCA_004025085.1 Thryonomys swinderianus | reverse complement strand
TTTTTTTTTTTTTTTTTTTTTTTTTTTTTTTTTTTTTTTTTTTTTTTTTTCAAGATGTTCTGTAGAATGTTTTGGAGTGCAGGTGTCATATCTGTGAAGTTTTTCAGGTGTTCTTTATCATGGAAGTATCTTATTTCCCCATCTATTCTGAAAGATAGTTTTGCAGGATACAACAGTCTAGGTTGGCGGTTGTTTTCCTGCAGTGTTTGAAAGACTTCCCTCCATGGTTGCCTTGTGTTGAGTGTTTGTATTGAAAAGTCTGCTGTGATCCTAATAGGCTTCCTTTTGTAGGTGATTTTCTTCCTTTCTCTCACTGCTTTCAGTATTTCCTTCTTTTGTTGTACATCTGGAACCTTAATAATTATATGTCTAGGTGTAGATATTTTTATGTCATGGCGTTTTGGAATCTGATAGGCCTCATTTATCTGTATGTCTATTTCTTTGCTTGGGAAGTTTTCTGTTGTTATATCTGACAATAGCTTATATCTTTTACACTGTCTCCTGCTTCCTCAGTGACTCCAATCAGTCTTATGTTATTTTTTTTGAGTCATCTAGAAGCTGTTGAATTGATTTCTCGTGGTCCCCTGCTCTTTTCCATAGATTATATCTTTCCTGTTTGTTGGCTGTTATGCTATCCTCTAGGTCTGGCATTCAGTTCTCTGCTTCATTCATTTTACTTCACAAGCTTTTGTTTTCCTTCATCATTCCCTTGAGCTCTGCTTGAAGCTGTTTAAAAGGTTCCATTGCTTCTGCTATCTTGGATTCTATCATCTTGCTGATCTCATCCTTAATGACGTCTTTCACTGAGGACAGTATCCCTGTTTTGATCTCAGAGATGAGTTCTGATTTCCATTTTACTAGATCCGCTTTAGTTACCATCTCCAAGAGTCCTGGTGTTTGAGTTTCAGTTTTCCCTATTTCCCTTTTCTCTGAATTTCCCTGTGGTGGTGATCTTTGTGTTTTGCTTTTTGTATATTTCCTCATTTCTACTCTTCCGTTGTTGCTAATGCTCTTCTTTGCCTGATGACAGGGCAATGTTTGTTGCAGGTCTCTTTCTTTCTATTATCTGGGGCCCTTTGGATGTGGCACCTTCCTAAGGTGTCCTCCTTGAATCTGTAGAGACCCTTGAGAGTTCTCAGTTCTGACATATCATGGGAGGTATTTGAGCAGAACAGTCACACCATGCTTGTTACCATAATACAATCAATGCCAGTGTAAGTATTAAACACAGTAAATAAAATGAAAAATTTTGTTAAATTCTACTCTGAAGGCTTTGAGCTCATGAGTTACTTCTGTGTACATATGCCAAAATTTAGAATTAATCAGCAATGTGTATACAACATGTAGATCATAAATGTACCCCCTGAACCCTTTGGGAATAAGAGGTCACTAGGGAATCAGGGAGGTAGGGGGACAGAAGGAGAGTGAAATAGGGTTAGCAGATTTATGAAGATCACCTAGCCTGTAGAACCTCATATATGCCAGCGGGTAATAGAAGATAAAAGGGCATATATAAAACAGTACCAACTGTATGTTGTGAGACCATTGGAGACTTTGCACACCTTCATATAATAGTACGGGAGAAGAAATAGGGCTGCCTAAGAGTCTTTTACTTCTGGGTATTGCATTTAACAGGAAGATAGAGGGTGTGGGGACAAGAGGTGAATAGAGGGATCTAGGAGTAGATGGCAAAACAGAAGCTAGATTCACTGCTTTTTTTTTTTTTTTTTAAATCTTGCCTGGTCTCTCAGTGCAGCTCCACTGTGGAGGGACACAGGAAATGGCTCCAACTTGTCTGGGACCTGGGTCCTCACAACACAGCTCCAGGATGGACTTGGGGATGGCCAGCGGGCCTCAATCCTCCGTGATGGGGATGGAACCTGGGGCCCATACTTGATTCCTCATTGCATGGCTCTGGGGTGGAGCGGGCCAGTGGGTAGGCCTCAGTCCTCTGCCTCTGCAGGGGATGGAATGGCGCCCGGGGTAGTTGAGTACTCTGCGCCTCTCTGGGGTGGAGCGGGCCACTGTGCAGGCCTCATTCCTCCGTCACCACTGGGAATGGAATCCTTCTTCTTCCTTTTTTTTTGAAGACAGGGTCTCACTTTGTAGTTCAGGCTGGCCCTGAGTTCACTATGTAACCCAGGCAAGCCTTGAACTCAGCAATCCTCCTGCCTCTGCCTCCCGAGTGCTGGGATTATAGGCGTGAGCCACCACACCTGGCTCTTTTTCATTCTTGAAAGTATTCTTTTGCATTGGCATCTTCTTCACTGAACACTGAATTCTAGCTTTTATTTATAAAGAATGAAAATATTTCAGGGAAATTAATATACTTCCTTCTGAATGAGATGTGAGTACTCCAGTTTGGAAACTGTCCACAGCAAGGAAGACATAGAGACAGAGAGGACCACAGAGTTGGGTGGGCCCATCTCTATTCACCTGGCCATGTCCTTGGCCACAGCACAACCCCTCTTGTTCAAATGCACAAGTCAGGAATCTATATCACCCAAGATAGCCTCTGCCCATCGCATGTTCAGTCTTTTATCGTGGTTTCCCATGAACTGACTTTATTCTTAAAGCTCTTAAGAATATTTTATATTCACAAAACAAAGACCTGAAGCCATGCTCTGGCTGCCTTGGGATCGCAATGTCTGGTCATGATTCTCCATTTTGACCTACCCTGTCATCTCTGGTCCATGTTCTCCAGGAATGTGGCAGCCTTTCCAGTGGACTGTGTCCACCCCACAGGTGCAGTTAGGTTTCACTGTCCCCTCTGCCCACAGAATGTTGTCCCGTATCCTTGAGCCTGCATGCCTCCGTGAACCAGGCTGCATGCTAATCCTCTGTTAATGTCCAATGTTCAGCCCCACCCAGCTGTTCTGAGCAACGCACTAATGTTCAGTGTTTGCTTGACTCATCCTCCCTATGACTAGTGCTTACTAAAGTTGGGATGAGTCCACAAAGCAAAACAAAGAAAAACCTGAGGAAACTAATTATCATACATTAATAGTGATTCACATCACATTATATGTACTATTTTATGCAAATATTAGAAAACTAATTTAAAATTAAGGTAAAATTAACAGGCAAATAAAAACCGCACATTATATACATTTCATGGACAATTGTTAACTTCAATTCAACTTAGCTATTAAGTAATTTACATATTGCAGTTAGCATTTAAAAAGGAAAATTATTTAAAGTTATCGAGTTATCACAGGACACTACTCCTGAAATGTGATCATAAGGGAAAACCGCAGAATCGGAGCAGTATTCACATGGAATTGTCATGAAGAAAGAACCCAGAACATGTGCCGATGACCAGCAGGAGATGCTGGCAGGCCTGGCACTTGTGTCCCGCTTCCAATCCCTGGCTGGAGCCGAGGGACCTGAGGGCTCCCCATAATGTAGCTTAGCTGAACTGGATGCCTGAGTTTCCCGCTGGCCTGAGCCATGCTCAGCACATACAGGCCGTGTCCATGTCTGAGTCACAGTGAGTTTGCAGGCCGTGTCTGACGAGTACTTGGAGCGCACTCGGGGGTGGCGAGCCAGGCAGCCAGCGCCTTGCAATCAGGCTCCGTCGCGACGCCTGTAGTACTCGGGCCACAGGGCACACTTCACACCACGTCAGAGACAGAACTGCTGTTCGAGGGTTAATAGGGCCACTAGACTGGAGAGGAGAAGCTGCAATCCAACTAGACAGTCTGCAAGAAGTCAGAAGTCACCACCAGGAGTGAAATGGGATTCCAGACCAAGAGAAGAGCTTCCTGGAGGAGGCCAGGGCCTGGTGTCTATAGTCCTCAGACTGGGAGGGTTGCAGGGCAAGTGGGAAAAGACCTGGCCTGAAGCCAAGGGCCAGAGTGCCAGAGCTCATGGCCTGTGCGTCCAGGCATGTTTTACCAGGTGATCTGAGGAGATGATGGTTGGGGAGATGCTCTGTTATGCCATCTGGCAAAGGGCTGTCTTGCTCCTCGATGCACCTAGTAAGCTCCTTGGCTCAGTTTTCTCTGACACAGTGGACAAGTGAGGTGTCCCTGTACCAGCTTAGTATAACAAGTCTGGAGGAGGCAGTCACTGGTGGCTGCATAAATGTGTCAGAGTGAGTTTCACAGGCCCAGCCTTAGGTGGGGCCTGTTCATCCAGACAAGTTACAAATCTGTCTGCCTAGAGCTGAAGCCCAAAATGCAGACTCAGTGTGGGTGTGACCAAGAGCCACCACTCTGTGCAGCGTGAGCTGCTTCCAAGGGCATAGCTGCTCTATACCCTGTCCCTGGGGGCTCCCGTGGTTTCTGTGGCTCACTTCCCCTGCCCCTGCCCTGCCTGACCCCTCCAACCTTTCAGTGGTGGGTCACACCATGGTGCAGGCCTGGAGCTTTTCTCCTTCAGAAGCCAACCACTGTGTGACTTTTCTGTAAGTCTGCAGCGCTCCGTTCTCAGAAAAAGATCATCTCTCTCTCTGGGGCAACATCCTCAGTGCTGTGGCCTCCTGGGAAGTAGGTTGGGCAGCAGATGGCAGCGGTCTCATCAAGGTTCCTGGTGGTACATTTTAAAGCAGATTTGTCAGGTCAAAAGTCATTTAACATAGAATATCTAATGTGCCTTTCACAGTGATGACAAACAATTCAGCAAAATAGATAAACTCTTTTCTCATTATCTATATCCATTTATTTTTGAGTAGACTGGCTTGCCTTTTTTATTAAAGAGTACATTTAATTTATGGGGGCTGTCAAACTGAGCTTAAGATGCACACACCTGTAATCCTGATTTTCTGGGAGGCTGAGGCAAGAGGATGACATGCTCCAGCCTCACCTGGGCAATTAAACTTAGTCTATAGCTGCATCAAAATATTTTTAATTAAAAGATTCTGAGTGTTTTACTTAGTATGATCATCCTGGGTTCAATCCTCAGTGCATAAAAATTATCGGGAATAATTATAACCATCATGCCTCAGGGTAGTGAGTGAGCCTCTGGCTCCTTGGGACCTCAGTCCTGTTGCCGCCCATAAGAGAGCACCAAGGTCCAGCAAAGGAGTGAGGAGCACCCCTTGGACAAGCTGTGGGGCCCCCGATCTGGGGCTGCAGAACAGGCACGGCCAGTGCGCAGCCTGAGGTTGAGGATCACCGGCCCTGGTACAAGACTCTAGAATGTACGGAGCCCCTAGAGGAAGATACTGCTCCAAGAGACTGAGTTGACTGTTCTGTTTCCTTTTTGGGTCCGTGCAACGGTCCAGAGCCAGCGTGAGGTGGGTGGAGAAGCTGTGGAGCTGGAAGAGAGCCGCTGGGGGGCTGACCCGGCGAGGTGGTCATGGGAGCTCTCTTCACCCATTCAGGAAGGCTGCTGCAGGTTGGTCTGTCTAGTTCCTTCCTGCTTCAGCCCCCCGAGCGCTTGGAGCTGGGCTGTGCTGGGCCTGCATTGATTGCTAAGCCTCAAAGCTGCCCCAGCAGCTGGAGGGCACCCTTCTGTCCATGTCTTGGCTCTGCTCTGCCCGAGTGCTGAGTGCAGCATCCTGGGCCAGAGCAGAGTCTCCTGCAGCCAACACCTTGTCCTCCAGTGCATGGGGAGGGCTGAGGGCAGTGGGCTGCCAGGTCTGTCATCCCCAGCTCCTCGAATGCCTCCTGCTGCCGGGCAGTCTCTGGACAGCATCCCATGTGGGCTGCCTCTTCTCCACGGGACACGGAAAGGCACATGGAGGCACGCACATGTTTCAGGAGAGATTTCTGCTAACGCCATGGGTGTGTCAGAGCTCACATGGCTACCGGCTCAGGACCAGCTGGTGGTGCTAATGCCCCCAGAGGACAAAGTGCCACTTTCTTGGATGCTAAGAGGACCTGTCACCGTCTTCCTTCCCTGCTGACTGAGGCAGTTTTAAAACTGGACACTTTACAGCTTTTCACAACCCTTCTAGGCTGCAGGAAGTGTGGTCAGTGAGGGTGGAGTGGGCTATAGTTTCCTGCCGGTGACCTCGGCCAGGACTGGACAGTGGTCAGGAAGGAGGTGGCCATGGGAACCTACAGGATGGTGGACCTCAGCGTTCCCACCAGCCGGGGCTGGAACGCATAGTCAGGCTGCCACGTGTTGTCAGGCTCCCTGTTCCCTCCTGAAAGCTGGGCTATTGCCTCCAGTCAGCCTCTGGGAATGTCAGGAGGTTCTGTGGGAGGACGCAAGAGGGTGGAGGACTGGATGGGAAGTGTCTCACACTAGCAGCTCTTGGCACAGTCCCTGTGAAGAGACTGGGTGTCCTGGAGGATGCAGGGGTCCGGGGCTCCTGTACTTTGAAGCATGGGAAAACGGCACGTCCTGGTCTATGTGGTCCCTGCCAGATGGGCCTGGTGGTGCTGTGTGTGGGTTCCATGCCCCTTGGGGTCCTTCCCACTAACTTTCGAGCAAAAACTGAGTCTAGCTTTGAAAAATTATGCAGGGCTCCTTGTACAGGTGGGACACACAGGCACAGCTATTGCTGCGTGCAGTCACGGACTCATTTCTTTTGTATGAGTTTGACAAAGTGCTGGGCCTTTCAGATTCAGAGACTCAGCCTGCTCACCCGAGCTGAGTTTGGTCCCCATTTTCTCTTATGGAAAATGACAAGATCAAACTATTTCCGGGAGAACAAGTGGCTCCCGATCTCTCTGGCTGCTGCAATCAGTCGCTGGTGATTGTGGGCCATGCTTTGCTGGGAGAGTTAATGAGGCTGCTCCAGTCACAGGAGGGACATTGGGAAGGTTGATTTTAAATACCGGATGCCATGAGCCCCTCCTGCACCGTCTCTTCTCGCCGAGTCCTTTAAACCCAAGCTCTGACTCCACAGCCTAGAGGACGCCAGCCATGTGATCACTCTCTTCTACAACTGTTTGTAGCAATAAATAAAATATGTCCTGCAAAGGGAGTAGGGATTTCCAGTTATACCCCAATCATTGTTGGACCCAAAAATTATTTTCTTTAATTTTTCTTTCAAATTCTCATCCAAATGTGAGCCAGCTAAATACTTTGAAGATGTCCAACCATTAGGAACCTTCAGGGGTTCAAGATCCCTCTCTTTGGGGTCCCTCTCACAGAGCATGTTGGCCTCAGCCACATGGCCAGAAATGAGTCCTAATGGCAACAGTGGAGTGGCACCTGCCCAGGGCAGAGGAGACTGTGTGTCTCCAAGTCTGTAGCTGCTGTATAGGGCCACGCTGGGGCAAGCACAGGGAGGAGCCCACCCACACCTGGGAGCCTCCCATCCTGGGCAAGGGTCCAAGGTACAAAAGATGCAACAGCCACCTTTCTTTCCCCTTGCTGAAGTGTGAGCCTGAGGCCCATGGACCCAGGCATGCTTCCTCCTGCACATGTGGACAGCAGTGCCGCTCCCTGCTCACTGTGCATGCACTGCGGGCCTGACAGTTTTCCTCTCCAGGAAGGTGGGTGGCAGAGTGGGCATGCCAGGGCCTGCTTAGCTGGAGCAGCCAAAACTGCAGAAGACGATGCGGAGACATTGCCCAGGATGCACCATCAGGATGAGGTTTAACAGACTTTGTTGTAAGGCACAGTTTCCAGTTCTTTCTAGAATTATCTGCTCCTATGCTTCCTTTTTCCAAAAAGTTTCCCTGAGTGTTTGGTGACCTGGAAGGCAATGCACTGCCGAGGTCATTTGCCCACCAACAGGACTTTGCAGATTTCTAGACCATCTTGACTCAGCTGTCTAAGGAGGACAGCTGAGGCGTGATGCCATTGTTAAATGACCATTTATCTTTATTAAAACTCAAACAGGCTGTTCTGACAGAGTTTCATGAACCTTAAAGTTTAACAATGACTAAAAAGAACCAGACTATCCCATCCTTTAGGTTGTGTCTTGAAACTTCTCATCTCCATATGATATCAACACAGAGGGATCATATTTTGGGAAAAATAAATATCTAGAGCAGGATTCACCCACCCGCCACATGTGCATGTGTGTGTGTGTGTGCACATGCAGTGTGTGTGTGTGTGTTGACATGCTGCCTGGCTTCTTACCATCCCTCCTCCGCATCCTCCAGGGGCCTGAGCCGTGATGTGTCCTGGGGCCACAGTACTCCCCTCAAGCTCAGAGCAGGGCCCTGGGGACCAGCTGCATCCTCCATGGGGCTGTTCTCATACTCCTGGCTGGGATCTGGGAGAGCTGCGATGCTTTGTAGACAGGTAGCTGGGAAATAGATGCCTCATTACCATGATTTCTTGCATCATGTCATAGGGGAAAAGCCATTTGCACCCATCACTAATCAAATCATGTTTAATCTCATATTTAAAGAGAGAAAACTTTTCAGAAAACTGAAAAAGACATTCATTGGGGGTGTGTGGGGTGCAAATGTGTGTGCGTGTGTGTGAATGTGTGTACATGTGGGGGAGTGGGGGGTGCGTGGATGTGGGTGTGTGGGGGTGTAGGTTGTGTGGCATATCTATTCTGAAGGTTTATCTCTTGTTTTATGTGAATGCAATTAAACTGATTTTATATTTATATGAAAGTTGGGCATGTTACAGCATAACAAAGTAATAGACTATGCATCCAAATGAATACATAAATATTCAGTGAATAAGGAACTCATAGGGGTTTGTTTCTGCAAGAGAGTCACAGTATTGACATAAAAATGAGACATATATATATATATATGTGTGTGTGTGTGTGTGTGTGTGTGTGTGTGTGTATGAGTGCATATGAAAGTACATCTCTCTCAACAGTCTTCAAGGAAATGCTCATTTTGAACACAACATAAATATTTTACGAAACTCTAACTCTTGATTGTGCTCTGTTAGGCCCAATGTTAATTTCTGTCGACACTTTCAATCCTACATATTCACTGTTGCCATTAATGAAGCAAATAAACTAAAAATAATTTCTGATTCTTCCTTTACTTTTATTAAATACACTGCAAAGCTTGGCTATTCAGGTGTTTTCTATAGGAAGCACTGCACTCCTGGGACTGCCTGACTTACACCTGCTCAGCGATGTAATTACCTTTTGTTTGGATTCTAGATGTCAGTCACAATCATGCTCTAGGCACTTTCTTTGCCTTCACTAGTTTTTGGCCCAGATCTACCCTATTTGACCCCCACACAACAGTATGAGAATCCAACCATCCTATTCTCTCCACTGTCAAACTGCCTCTTGAATCCCTTGAAAATAAATTTCTAGTATTACAATGATTCTCATTCATCATGACTTCTATTTAATGTGTCACTTTCCTAGAGCTTCAGTTCTAGATCATGTAATTTTTGTTGTCAATTTTGGTATTCCTTTCTCTCCCGCCTCCCTCAGTCTCTCTCTCTCTCTCTCCCTCTCTCACTTTCACCATGTTGAGCTCACTTTATAAACCCTCACTGAATATGCCTAAGGAATGTTTTTAAACATAAAGAAACAGAAATGAGTAGTGTGACCATCATTTGAAAGGTATTGGCTAGTTAAAGGTCTAAACACCATTGAATAGTACTTTAACCAAGTACTATATCACAACTGCTGAAAAAGGAGACCACTGGGGAGGCTGATACATATAATAAAGTTTTATCTTCAATGTTACGCTAAGGTTATATTGCTTTTTCTTCTAAAAGCTGTTTGCAAAGTTAGAGCAATCATTTGAGATATCTGTTTTAGGAAGTGCACTGCTGTGGCAAAATGGAACATGGATTAGAGAAAGGCTGTCCTGATCTTGAGTCTCTTACATTGATTCCTTGGAAGATGAAGTCACCTTGGACGAAGGCAGCAGCCATGGGAAAGGGCCAGGGAGAGAGTCTAGGGTCCTCTGATGAGCAGGCTTTGGGTTGGCAGCTGCTAGGAAGAATAAAGCAGACTCTAGTAGACCCTAAGGGTTTGGGGTTGAAGTCTGGGGGACTTTGAGATATACACAGGGGATTCGTACCCCCAAGGAAGCTGGCCATGGGAATCTGGAGCTAATTAGCATGTTTAGGCATAAAATAAGGATAAAGGCAAAGCGCAAACCAATGAATATGCCCTTTGTGCATGGTGAGGTCCCCCAGGCAGTGCAGTGGGGTCCTGGGAGTGGCATCTAAGGGCTGGTTGCCGCCTTCTCCAGAACGGCCTCCATAGATAGGGATAGGATAAAGACTTTGATGGGAATTGGTTTCTGCTATAATGGGGCTGAGAATCCCCACTGCATGCTGGCTGTTCTTTATAAATCACTCAGTTTTGGGTATTTTGTTACAGCAACAGGGAATAGGCTACAATACAACTCTTGCAAAGTCCAATCAAAATAGATCATGGTTCTCACTGTAAAAGCAGATCTTGAATCTCTTAGAACATGACATCTGGAAAACACAGCCAGGCAGCCTTGGGCTTGGGATGTATTTTCAGATGCAGCCCAAAGGTGTGACCCACAGGGAGAATCAATAAGTTGGACTATATTCAAGTTAAAATTCTGCTCAAAGAAGGGCAGTATTAATAGAATGAAAGATAGACATCAGAACAGGACTGATAAGTGCAAAATACATTTTGGTTAAAAGACTTGTGTCCACAACGCACAAAGTAAATGAAAAATCTGCAATATGAAAACAAACACAACTAAAAGTGGGCCAAAGACAGCACACTAGAGAAGAGGAGCAGATGTCGAGTAAGCAGGACTAAGTGCTTCACGGCCTGTGTTGTCATGGGCTTGCAAACCGAGACACTCAGGGTGCTGCTACTCACCCAGGAGCACTTGAAATCCAAAGACGGACAAGGACAGAGAGGACAGATGTGTAGGACTGGGTAGATGCATTCGCTTTGGGAATACAGAATTGTACAAGCAAGTTGGAAGAAAATCTGGTAGAATTTTTATTTTAACCAGTCTAATGAAACCCTATTATAGAGTCTAGCAATGTAGGGATTTAAGAGATTCACTCAGAATCCATGTCCATATAAAAAGAGCCACATGTGTGTTTAGAGCAGTTATATTCATGACGGCCAAAGTTTGGAAGCATTCAGGATACACTTCAGTATGTAAGTGCAGAAACAGGAATAACAGACAAGGAACATTATTCAGGGTACAAGGAAATGGGTTCTAGACCTTGAGAAGACATGGCTGAGCCTTCCATGCAGATTACTGAGGAAAAGACTAACATCGTTAAAAGGCTGCCTGCAGCGTGACTCCAACCCTTTTACTTTCTAGAAGGGGTCACTGTGGGGACTACAGAAATCAGGTCTGTCCAGGGTGGCAGGAGGAATGGATGACCAAATGAGAGCCACCCCCCACTGGGCTGTGCACATACTGGTTGCTATTAGAGGCCACGGACCTCCTGCCTTACCAAGTACTGTCATCCCGTGGGGGCTTCTGTTCACACCATTATCTGAGATAGAGCCAATTGAAGAGAATGTGCTAAAATGATATACACAAAATGCTGGGCAAAAGGCGGTGTTATTGTATATTCTAACCTAAAATACTGTTTTGGAAAAAAGTCTTCAAGAGAGGTACTTCAGAGAGTTTGATAAGTTGATCAGGCAGTGTGTTCCCCTTGTTTTCCCCTACTGAAGATGTCACATACACATAACAACATACTTATCCCACTGCTCCTGGAAACTGATCTCTATAAAATATTAGTATACAGTGAAATTTTAGTAAAATTTAAGTTTTTATTGAGCTGAAGAACAATGAGCATTAAAATCAAGGCAAGTGCAAGATCCCTTTTACTACATTGTATCTGTCTCCCCATTTATCATTCATGTCCATGTTCTAGTACATGATGTTTAGAATCCTTGGTTTTCTGGAAGAAGAAATACAATTAAAATTCTGAATGATATTTCACCAGACAACTTAGAAGCCTGTTTTTAAGAAAACGACGAGTTACATACGTTGACATACTGATCACTCGACCTGACTTTGTCCATCTGTTGAGTCAGGAAAGTACTTGAATTTGAACCTGTTCTCTGTGAACCATGCTAGGTCAGCTTGTCTTCAGTCAGCTTCCTTGAAACCTTCTAAGAGTTAGGACTGTGTTCCAGTTCTGCCCAATCCATTGGGCTGAGTATCTGGGAGAACTTGCCTGTGCCCACCGGTGCCCCCAAGGTCGATGCTCACACTCAATGTGTTCAGCCGCATCTGTGTGTGGCAGTTGGCAGGTGTTTCTCCACTTCGGACCCCTCTGTTGCTCTTCTCACCAGGGCTGCCCATGCCAGGCCTGGGCAGCAGCTGGTGTAGGACACAGGTGCAGAAACTCCCTCGCCCTCACGTCTCACAGTGACTGCTGTGCATATCCTCAGAAGGCACTGAGATTCTTGCAGTGTCTGATACACTGAGTGACACGCAGGACTTTGCTGGGGTGCCCAGGTGAGGAAAAGCAAATACAACAGCAGACCAAGAGGTACACACGTCTGTGCACATCAGCAGGTGGCAGAGCCACTTCAAGAGGCACAGCCAGGCGTGTCCCTGGTGCCTGGTGCCTGGTGGTGCCCTCGGATGAGGAAGCTGAGGGAGGCAGCCCCCATGCTCAGTGTCTCACCTGACCTGGCTCCCAAATGCAGCTGGAAATGCTCTTCTCCTTTTAGTACATGAGCCCAGTGCTGATAGTGGCTCAATTTAGTGATGAAAATCTGTTGGCATCGTTCTCGCCTCTGGGGTGGTCTCTGTGATGTGGCAGTGGCTCTGAGTCAGGGCAGACAGGATCCAGCAGCCCTCACTTGCTGACCTGGGGCCAGCTGAGCATTTGAGCCCTTCCTGTCGAGATGCCCATGCCCACCTTGTCAGCCTCCTGCTGCCTGATTCTCCACCCTGGGCATGGTGCTGCCCAGTCCCGGGTCCTGGGGGTCTCTGTTGCAGGGCCAGTATTCAGGACTTCTGCTCCCCCTGAGGGCCTGAAGCCCCTGCAGCCCAGCACCCCAACACTGCCAGCTGATCACCCACCCCAGGCCCTACGCTCTGGGGCGCAAATTCTTCCTGCCTCACGAAGGGAGAATGTGCTGGGCTTCTGGGTCCAGTAGTTTCATCAGATCTGTCCCACTTCCCCTCGGTTTTACCATCTGTAAAAGGGAAAGATGGTGATACCCACCCCAGCAGCTTGTGCACATGTAATGAAGGGAAATCACAGCACGCAGAGGTTGGTGGATGCAGAGGTTGTTGACACTGTCGGCAGCTGCTGCAGCTGTGTGGCTGAGCAGGCATGGCAGGGCCTCCGCTAGCCTTTGCAGCGGCTCGTTTCCTCTCCCCGGGTCTTCTGAACCTGTGCTTCACCTCTTCATACCACTCTCTGTTTTTTGTCCAAGCACTCCGCTCTCGTTCCTGGCTCCTCCGTTTCCTTACTCTGCTGTGTCCCGGCCCCGCATCAGAGCCCATTTCACTTTATGCTTCACAGAGAAGATGCTGTCTCAGGTCCTAGCTCAACCACTGCGGCCTTTATGTACAACAGAGCTCAGGTCTGGCACACACACGTCCAAGTAATACTGACGAAATGTGCCGGAAACTTCTGCACGTTTCCATGTCCACCTGCTGATGCTGAGGGCTTGAAGAGAAGCTTGGGTCTCCTGTCTCTTCTGCAGGGTGTGACCTGTTACAGTACTTCTCAGGGTCCATGTTAGGTTTGTTTGTTTGTTTGTTTGTTATTTGTTTTTAAAGTAGATATTGACACTGAGAGGAGCTAGAGTGAGGACCACGGGTTGGAGGATGGCCCACCCAGCCTGTGGTTCAGTCTGTATCCTGAGCAGAAAGCGGCAGGGGCAAGAGTGTCAGATGCTGTGGTACCAGGCTGATAGCAGACATCTCCTCACAGCTGGGTCTTGACAGCTTGAATGTCCATCAGCAGATAATGGGTAGAAAAAAAATGCAGGGTTTACATACAGTGGAATACTACTCTGTCATGAAGATGAATGAGCTCAAGTAGGCTGTAGGAAGATGGTGGCAACTTGAGACCATAATGTAAAATGAAATAAGTCAGACATACAGCTTAAACATCAAATGGTTTCTCTAATGCAAGAAACCCAAAGTAGAAGTAAATAGAAAAATAAGTATGGATAATGGCAAATAGAAAGCCAGATTTTTTTTTTCTGCAAAAAGGAAAAGGAGAGGGGAGGTGAAGGGAGGTGAGGAGAAGGTGATGAGAAATAACTGATATGTGCTATGTGCTGCACGACTCTCCTGGAGGAATGTGATCATTATGGGCTGCAAATAGGGACTAGTAAAAATATAAATTAAAACAGCATAGCCGGGCGTGGTGGCTCATGCCTGTAATCCCAGCACTCGGGAGGCAGAGACAGGAGGATTGCTGAGTTCAAAGCTTGCCTGGGCTACATGGTGAGCTCAGAGCCAGCCCGAACTACAAAGCAAGACCCTGTCTCAAAAAACAAAACAAACAAAAACAGCATAAAATGTGCAGCACTAAACTCATATGGAAAAGAAACCACATTGAAACACCCCTAAACATATAAATAAAATGACAACCGAAAAAAAGGGAATTCAATAATTTGGGGAAAGGCCAATATATTTCCCCTGTCACTGAGTCTCAGTATAAAGACCTCTCAACAATTTAAGCCTTTGTATTTATAATCCTTCTGTTTTACCAAGCCTCGCTTTCCTACATCCCTTCCAATAAGGCAGACTGTATAGCGTTAGGAAAATGTGTGAAATGTGCTATCGTACTGTCTCTTTGTGTAATGAGAGTTTATTGGTAGAAAAGTTATGGGGAAATTATTTGCTTGTAGTTTTTGATGCAATTTTTTGAATATGAGATTTTAGAGGTTATTAAAATATAGTTCATTGTAAATGAAATTATTATTCCATAGGCACATTCTCAAGGCATTCTTCCTGATCCACGGACTTTGTGAAAGAGATTCAGAAGCCCATTTAGACTAAAACTGTCTTGAAAGATGTATTTTCCAACTCTGATGCACAGTCCTTCCGGAAACCCTGTGAGGAGAGCCGAGCACAATATTTAATGTCTGATGACTTATGGCGTTGGCAAACCTCAAATGCAGAAGTGCTGCAAATAATTCAAATCGCATGCTAATTCACAGCAAATCCACTTTAGCTTCTTCCAAAGAATACACTAAGCTAAAGGTCATCATATAACATTTCTGAACAGAGAAAAATGCCAAAGTCTTTTCTGGCCTCTAACGGGAGTGATGAACAATAGTATCTGAAAAGAGGCTCCTTTATTTACTTAGCTGGTCTTATAATTAAAGTCAGAATTAGCACTTTCCCCCCATGAACAAACAAAGCCTTGTCCATCCAGTAGGAACCTTTAAGTCAAAGATTTCTTCAAGGGAGCTTCACAGACGTGGGACATAAGCTTGAACATTACATCTACGCTGGCACTGAGTGCATGCCCCAAGGAGGCTACACTTCTGAGCTTCTACTTCCTTGAGTGCAAACTGGGCATGAGAACACTCTCCTTGCTGAACGGGCAGTGGATAGACACAATGGCAGCCCCGCCAGCACCTGGGCACAGCAGGCACTGGACCAGCAAGCAGGACAGCGGGAAGTAAAACACAAAGCTCAGAGTAAGGAAGACCAGGGAGCAGAGGAGCCCTGTGCAGCTCTGGACATCCATGGCAAGGAGGAGGCCCAGTACCTTTGTGCCGAACCAGGACATCAAAGCTGTTGTGTAGCTGCTGCAAGTGACTCTGTGCTCAGTAAGTTCTCAGTGATTTTAGTAATTGATATTTAGCACAAACAACAATGAAAACAGCCCCTGCATATTGGAAATGTGAACCCTAACCAGCCATCTTTGTGCTCAGCCATTTGAGTGTTAGGCCATGACGCTCAACACATGCTGGATGGAGCCTTGGAGGACAGCTGGGAGAGGCAGACTGGGCTGTCAGGACTTGTTAGTGACCCGAGTTTCTGAGCTCTTTGTCTTGTGTCTTCTGCTCCCTCAGGACACCGGTGCTGGCCAGGCACTGTGACCAGCAGGCAAGGCAAGCACATGCTGGGTCCCCACTGGACCCTGGCTGTGGGTAATGTAGGTCGGTGCTTTGTCTCTCTCTCTAGCAAGCGATCACTCTTCCTGTGAGAGTAAAAGTCAAAATCAACACCTTGCCTGAAATGCTAGGGGCTCCTATAGGGAAATCTCCAAGAAACCAGATGGTAAAATGTTCAGCAAAATTCAGAAAGTATTTTTTAATCAGAGTCAATTAAAGCTACTCAGTAATCATATACAATTAAAAATGATGGAAAATATTAATGCCATATGGCAGAAGATAATGTGAAAAGTAAGAAGTATAATATAATACAGAAGCAGTCCCAGAAAGAGAGATTGTTACCTTATTATATCATCCTCCAGAATTAGAGCAACTTTCTTACATAATCTCCCAATCCTTTAGCATCGCTGAGGCATATCAGTGTCAACCTCTATAAAGCCGCAAGCAGTGAGCCAGACAGGACACATGATTTTTCAGAAATGCCGGCTGCGGTTATCATGTGTGCCCTCTAGAGCCCAAGTATTTAACAGCTACTATATTTTCTCTTTTATGCTGATACATAAACAGAGTTTCACTTTTGGCAAGTCCAGGAGTAGCTAAAGAGCAGTAAGAGTATACTAATGTCTACATACATAGTTAAAATAGGTCAGATTTCTTCAACTGGACACACCTTTTTTTTCTGGTTTCCAAGTCTCTGCTTTAAATAAGCTCAAACCAGAAGGATGACATACGTTTCCCACTCCACAACTGGCAGAACGCTGGGCTTTGATGGTCTCTTCCTTCCGCTCCGAGGCTCTGGAGAATCTGACACTCGTGTTCCTGCTGCGCTGCGGAAAGCTGCAACCTGTGAAAGCCGACTGCTATCTCCACTCAGCTCTGCGGTCACAGTCGGACACAGCAAACGAACTTTTCAGGATCTCTTAGACATACACACTGGCAAAGGTGTGGTGACGTGTGTTCTGGGGCCTCCATCCCACCTCTCTCTATAGCAGCAGAGTGTAGATAACAAACAACAGCCCGGACATGTTCTAATCAGCCGCCTGCAGAGATGGCTCCATCAGACAGGGCAGTGGGGATGGCAGGGGGCACCAGGCAGCTCCAACTGGACGTGAAACATTTTCACTGCATAACGTGACACTGGCTGTTTGTTAGGAGAGAAAAGACTGAGAACATCCAGGTGTGTGGGATGAAACTACACACCTTCATAGTTCTTTCTTCTTTATCTGTTAACTTTAGCATGGATGGGGTGAGTAAATCCAGGACAAATCAAGCACACGCCACACATACGACTGCGGGGAGCAGGTTGCTGGAGACCGGAGGACAGCTGGGCTCCTCTGACTGGGCACTACTGGAAGTTTTATGTAGAATTACTTGCAAACAACTTTAGATGATCACGATACACTAGTTAGTCAGAAAGAATGTCAGAGCTCCCGAGGATTGCTGGCCAAGAGAGGCAGGGCCCATGTCTCACACAACCAGGAAGAACCTTGTCAAGGGGCTTTCAAGTGCAGTCACTCTGTCTGACTCCCTTGGGGTAGCTCCCACCTTCATAAAAGATGAAAGACATTTTCTACTGATTTCAAAATTATATTAATAACGGTAGCAATGGCATGCTAAAACTTTTACTTATGCATTTTTAAGATAAAGCAAATTACCATGCTTCTCAATTCTTTATATAAGCAGCACCATCAACAAAAAGAGATTGCTTTTTAATTTGTCAAATTTTAGATGCTATGATTATTAGAGCCTCCTACCTAATTTGACTTAAAAGCTATGAATTTTGTGGTTTTGCTGCATTAACCTACTTTCCCCAATTTAATTATTGATTGATTTTTTAAAATAAACAGATATTCAAAGCATGAATGCAAGCTTAAAATTTCAAGAAAGTATATAGCAATTACATTTCATAAAATGATGAATAAGCCCATTAAAATGAAGTGTAATTATTTAGAATATTAATGATGCCTTAATCATTTTTATGTGACTCCTGTAGATTACGTGGTGTTGCGCGAGTTTCAGAGCTGCACTTCAGGAGATGTGGTTTTTGGCATTCTGTATTTTTTTGTTGTTGTTCTGGTAGGGGAAATAAATGAAGAAATGGATCATAAATATGTCTAGGTATCCTGGCTAGGAGATAAAGGTCAGTGTGGATATAAGTAAGTTTTGACTGACGAGTATCTGGCAGATGCAGAGCTTAGAAAATATGCGTGTCCAGGTGAGCAGAGAGCAGGGAAAGGGAGGTCCCGGAAGTAGGGGGACTTCCGCCCTGTGAGTCCTTGGAGGTGAACACATATGGGGGAGGAGTCATCCTAGGATAGCAGGGGTGACCAACTCAGTTGTGTTTTCTTGAGAATTGCATCTCTCTTTTTTTTTTTTTTTTGAGACAGGGTCTCACTTTGTAGTTCAGGCTGGCCCTGAGCTCACTATGTAGCCCAGGCAAGCCTTGAATCCAGCAATCCTCCTGCCTCTGCCTCCCAAGTGCTGGGATTACAGGCTTGAGCCACCAAGCCCGGCATCTGTGGTATGAGGTACTAATTGCCAGTGGGTGTACCACGTCCAGTATTGTTGTATGTGGTTACCAGGGATTGAACCAGGGACCTTGTGCTTGAGAGGCAGACGCTGGAACCACTGAGCCAAATCTCCGGCCCTGTACCTCTTTTTTGTACTTATACTCAAAAGGCCCAAAGAAAGTCGTGTGGGGGAAGGGAGGGCCTACAGCTCTGTGGTGGGTAGAAAACGTGCTGCCGAAGGAGTGTAGGGCCTGGGCATGGGGGTCTGAGATTTGCAGTCTGTTTACTTCAGACCTAAGGTTTCTATCATCTGTTATCAAGATTGATATATTTGCTTCAAGTTTAAAAGATTTGAAGTTGAGAAAGCTTTTTTTTTCATCTGCACTTTTCTTTCATAGACAAGCTGAACAAATCAGGGTGTATGACAAGAGTTAGAAAATGCGTCGCTTACACACTGTGGAGCACTACTCTGCCCTAAAGAGGAGGACAAATGCGAATCATTTGTAGGAAAGTGGAGGCACCCAGAGACCACCATGTTAAGTGAAGTAAGTCAGGTGCAGCAGCTTAAATATCATATGCTTTCTTTTATATCTGGAAACCCAAATTATGAATAGAAGTGAAAAATAATGATGGCAAGTAGGGAGATGGATATTCCCAAGTGGGAAGATCAGTGGATCCCCCCTCACTGCACAGTTTCAGCCATCTTGTCACTTCCCAGTCCTTGAGCCGAGGACGCATGCTCGGCCGATTCGCCTTCTGTGTCTTGGGTGCTGTGACACCCCCAGGGTTCTGTTCCCCACACACCTACAATGCATCACTCTTCAGGGTCTGATCAGATTCATTACCAGCTTAAGCAACCTGTGAGAAGTTCCAGGAACACTGTCTTCTTCACAGTCTTTCTCTACAAATCCCTCAAGGAAGATGGTAAACAGGAGCTCAGGCTGCAGGTGGGGTGCACCCCTAGGGCTACAGGCCCTTTATCTCACTGCCCTGGTGCATGTCCACCTCAGAGCTCCGCTTTCCAGAGCACCTGCCTCCGGCCTCCGCGTGGCACCTGGCTTTGTGTCAGGACAGCCTGGCTTCCTGGCCATGATATGTGCAGCTAGCAGGTGTCTCTGCCAAACCCTGACTGCTCTGGAGATCGCTGAGGGCTTTTGGAGTCACCCTAGGAGAGGGCAGTGTAGCACTGAGCACCACACTACCAGGGGGATGTGCTGAGGAGAAGGCCATGTCCACCCTGTGAGGTGTAGCTCACTCACAGGAGGTGCCCAGGAGCAACTCCAGGGGAAGCGGGGCATGGATGGCAATGCCTCGTGGGCCAGGGCATGGTCTGGAGGCTGTGCTGGGGCTGCCAGCCGGGTTCCTGCTGTGGGAGAGGTTCCCACACGCAGCGGTAGGGACTGACTTGAGCATCTGCTCAGAACTCCTAATTGGACACGTTAGGGGAGTGATTTTAGGACACGGGGCTTGTTCTCAGCAGGAAAATAAAGTGAAAGGCTGGTCCCAGCACCTGCCTGTAAGCATGGGCCACTCGCCCAGTGGGGGCACTGTGCATGGGGCCATCTGGAGCTCAGGGGCTGCAGGGGCCTCTCTGGCATCCCTGGGTCATGTGCTTCATCTTCTCTCTTTCAGGAAGAAGGGCGGATGGGACAGACGTGGTGAGGAGCTTTTAGATGCTTAATGTAACGTGGTGGCCTGAGAGCATAGAACAGGGGGAGAGGCGTTTCTCTGATGCATAGACGGAGGGAGAGGGGCTCCTGAGCTTCTGTGCAATGAGAGCGCGTAGCATCCTGTCTCCATCCAGACTACAGACCACATTCAATGCACCAGCGGTTTCCTTCCAGGCTTCTTGTGTGTGGGGCACAGTGCCACACGCAGGTCACACAGAGAACATGCATCCTCATAGGGTTAGGGCCACCCAGGGACCTCCCCAAAGCGGCTGGGAGCACTGAGACTAAAGCCCAAATGATGATCCTTCGAGACTTGTCCTCCTCTACATGATGCCAGCCGCAGGCTCTGAGTGCTCGTGACCTCGATAGTCCCGCAGCACATCTGGCTTAGTTACTCCTGCTGTGTAAGGAATGGATTGTCATGCAGCCTGTAAGGACATCATCGCCTGTCAGCGTGGCTCAAAGTGGCAGAGAAAGAGCAACAGGTCAGACCCTGTGGCCACAGGAAGAGAGCCGATGCTCTGCTGACAAGTACCCTCACACGGGTGGCTCCACAGCCCAGGCCGACAGGTGGTTACAGAGCCAGGGTGTCCAGCAGTCACTTGACTCACAGTGGGGCTGAATCCTACAATGCAGGAGGAGGGGGAGGAGCAGGGAGGCTACCCTCGTGCCTGCAGTCATAGAGCGTGGATCGGGTTCTGCATCTGCCTTTCTCTGCCCCATCCCCCCTTCCTGCCCTCTTTCCCACCCTCACCAGTCTTGAACTCCTGAGCTCAAGGATCCTCCTGTTTCTGACTCACTGAGTCCACAGCTGTGCACACCTGGAATGCTTCCCTCATTTGGTCTGTACATTGCTTGGGTGTGAGTGCCATGCGACTGTGGGGCGGGGCCTCCTCTGGTCCCTGGTCCCTGGGCAGGCAGAGTGGGTGGCCCCTCCTGCCCAGAGGGCTCTGGATGGAGGCACACAGAGCAGAGCAAGGCTCATAGCAAGAGCGGAGCATTTACCGTGCATGTCATGGGGCAGATGCCACCCCCTAGAAGGCATTGCTCAAGTGTTCCCGAAGGTAGCAGTTCCCAGACTTCTGATGTCAGGGGAGATCTATACTCTGAAAACTCTGGACATATTTTGCCAGAATGCTATGAGAAATCTTGTTCTAAAAATTTATTTAGGTATAATTGGGCATCCATCTATATTTTTCTTTAGTTTTTCATTTTTGCTAAGTCTGACAGTCTTTTTTTTTTTTTTTTTGAGACAGCATCTCGCTTTGTAGTTCAGGCTGGCCCTCAGCTCACTATGTAGCCCAGGCAAGCCTCGAACTCAGCAATCCTCCTGCCTCTGCCTCCCGAGTGCTGGTATTACAGGCATGAACCACCATGTCCAGCACTGTGGTATGTGGTATTGATGGCTGGTGGGCGTGAGTCACCACTCCCAGCATTGTATGTGGTTACTGGGATTAAACTCTGGACCTTGCACTTGCAAGGCAGGCGCCAGAGCTAGTGAGTTAAATCTCCAGCCCAGTAATCATATATTTTTAAAAGTACCCAACTTTTTACCAGCACCTTTAAATTGTGTTTACTTCTAAACCTTTGTCCAAAATATAGGTGAAAGCGTTTTTAAGGATCCATTTTAAAAGATTACTCATTAATTTGAAAACCATCCAAGCAATTTCACACCACTGGAGGAGACGTTTGACTTAATTTAAGTTGTACGGCAACCCCCAGGATAAAACCCCGTTCAGGACCAGAGAGCAAGGGCTGAGTATAGTCACGGGAGGATGCTGTGGGGCAGGCACAGCCCAGAAACAGCCCTCCGAAGGATGGGTGTCAGTTTCAGGGCATAAATGTGATGCGGCGGGACCACATGCACGTGACGAGGCAGGGCGGGCCCTCTGCTCAGGGTGCTCTGCAGAGCCCGGGCAGGTCCCCTCCAGGTCCGCAGGCTCAGCGGAGATCGGGGATGCACACCACGTTCTTTACCAGATCTGACTGTAGAGAATTTAGACACTGTGTGGGGCAAGAGGACAGAGGGGGAAATACATGAGTTTTCCAGCTTTATTAGGTCATTCAGAATTCATCAGCAAAACCAGTCCTGACTTTGTGTCTTGCCTGTGCCAGTCATGGATGCGATACCTTCCCTGGTGCGTGCCGCCGGGGACCCATTTGTGGTATGCAAGATTCTACACTGAGCTGTTTATTTTCAGAATTTGGGCTTTATCTGTGCCCCTCAGAAGTATTCCTGAAATATGAGATCCTTCTAGATTCTCAAGGAAAAGATATATCATTGTGCAAAGGGAAATTTATCTCTGCAAACACCTGCTGGTCCAGATAACCTGCGTTTGGAAAAGTGAAACTCATTCTTTTTGCCTTGATGCCGACAGCTCACCGATGGTCCACACAGGAGAGGAAAGGCTCTCATGTGGCCTCAAAAGATGTGTGATTTCAAAATGTCAAAGCAAACAGTAGTTGCCTCCCGGTCAGATGTTACTGTTTGGGATAAAGAGAGTCAAGAAGATCCCTGTAACAGTGTTTCATTTCTGCTCATAAATATGTAGAGCAAAAGAATCTTGCTACCCGTGTTTGATAAAGTTATAGTAACAGCAGTGGCCAAAAAAACCCCCCTAATTCTTAAGTCATTAGAGATCATGCTGAGCTTGAAAAGCATCTTAAGTGAAAGCCAATTAGATTCTCTGAAAACATCTGGAGCGAATCTGATCACAAGGGACATGAAGCTAAATACAAAGGCTTCCCATCTCTGCAAATCTATAGGAGCTCCATAAGCAGAGGAAGAGGGTCTGGTGTCAGCAGTTCCAGCCTTTCTCTGAAACCAGTTCAAGCAGCCCTGACCAAGCAGCTTCATAAATCCCAGTATCTGGTACCATGTTCAGTTTTCTGCTCATTGAATCATGTCTCTCAAACTAACTCTCTAGAACTAGCGTATTCTGAAGAAAAACTTAGGTTACAAGGAATCCAGGCCCTTCCTAACATAATCTGTGAATTATCAAAATAAGAAAGAAAATTTAACTTTCATTCTAGTAGTAACCTAAACTTTTTGGTTTTCGGTCAGTTCTACAATAGCTTTGCTCACTGGGCTGGTGAATGTTTCTGCTCAAGAGAGACATTACGTTGCCACAGTAGGTAAAGTTGATACAGTAGGCATAGTGGGGTCTCAAGGTGCTGTTTCTATGGCTCCTAGAACAGGATATATTTTGGTTATTTCATTAGTTTTCACTTCCGTCTTTCTAAATGTGTAGTCATGTTTGCACTGTAAAGCTTGATGCCAGACATCATTGAGCACATGTGGTGGTTACTTTGGTGCTGTGGACCTGCATCTGGCACTGGGACGGGACTGAGGCGGGGAATCACAGGCGTCATAAGAGTCAGTTTACGACCCAGTTATTTTGTGAAGATATTGCTGATCCTAAATGATACCCCGAGTTGCAGGCATAACTTGGAAGCCATGCAGCATGTTTGCTTGTTATCTCCAGCCTCCCTGCTCAGCTCCACAGAACAGTAGTGCAGGAGGGACGTGGAATTACAAAGCAGGAACTCAACACAACCGATGCTGATTTCTGGACACTGAGTTTCCTTCTGGCTTCTTATTTTTAGCTCCTGTCATTTTCCAAATAACTCTCTTGCTGAAAAGTGTCCCAAAGACACTGAACAGCTCTGACAAAGACGACGGCCTACTCTCCCCACTCCCTGTGGGGCAGTGGCAGAATCCCTGCCACCAGGCCATGGAACAGGAAGAGTCAGGTGGCCACAGGCAGGACAGAAGTGGCTTCCTTTGAGGACACCTGCCCTCAGGCTGCAGGGTGCGGAGCTGGGACTTGAGCAAGAGGTGAGATGTGCCAGGCCCGGGTCCTGGGTGCCCCCAGTGAGCCCGGCTTCCAGATGGTCATGCCCAGCCACCAGCTCTGTCCTTTCTTCTACCATGTCAGTGCGAGGTGGCACAGGGGACACACAAACAGTCCTTGCTATAGAGAGTGAGCACTACAATCCTGGTCACTCCCTTTACCTCAGCTTTGCCTTCAGACTAGCAAATAGGCTTCTTGGTACCTCAGGGAGAAGTGTGCCCTCTGGTGACAGCAATGTGTCTGCTCGGCTCTTGGAACAAGGGAATATGTCATCTGTGAGGTGTTTTCTGCTTGTGGCTGACTTGATTTTTCTTGAAGGAAGGTGGGTTGCTGGCTGCTTTTCCTCAAAGAATGATCTTGAGTTTGATTGAAAATTTTGTACTTTGACCTGGGCCATCTTTGGGAAGGTGGATGTGTTCGACTTGAAAGTGTCATTGAGCATTAGCAGAAGGCACTGGGTCTCAGCGCAAGGTACAGGACACAGTCAGATTCTCAGAAGACATGCATGGCTGCTGAGATGTCATGGCTTTGGAGGTGGTGACTCCACTGTGGACACACAGACCCCTGCAAGGATGGACTTGAGTTCGTTACTTGATGAATTGCTGAGAAGGAACTGACATCTCACTCTGCCTCATCCCTGACTGTGATCCTGGAATGAGGCACCAGTGAGATGGTCTGTGCTGATTCAGCCCGAGCAATTTCAGAGTCGAGCATCGAATCTGACTTCAGCACTGGTCCACGTGGACACTCAGCAGATGAGCTTCCCTGACACAGGCCGCACGGGTGACCATGGTGACTCTGGAAACAGTGAGCAGCCTGAGAACTGCTCTTGAGGCTGGATAGCAGCACCGAGCTGTGCTGCCTGGGCCCCATGGGTGCCCCAGGTGGGTGTGGGAGGTCTCCCCAGCAGTTCCATCCCTTCCTGAGCGCCGCCCCTCACCCACACAGGATCCAGATCCCAACGCTCTGTGCCTCCTGATGATCTGGGGAGCAGCAGAGCATGTCAAGCGCCTGCTCCCAGTGCCCACCTCCAGTGCCATCTTTGCCTAGTGATATGTTGGCATGAGTTTGCTGAGGATAGGTTGCTTTAACTCACTTGGTGACATCACTCGGTGCTGTAGTGGTTGCCTAGCAGATATGAGGGCCTGTGTACACACTTACCTGTTCCCCAGCACTGAGTACATGCATGCACACATGCATACATATGAGAATACTTACACATGGCTGTGTGTGGGAGAGAACTACCCCAATGGCTAAGTGGCACTCTAGACCCCTGTGTCATTCTTTACCCCCATGACATAGATGGGAACTGAGGGTTCACACACACCCCACTTGTGCAATTCTGTGATGTGAGTCTGTGTGTTATGTGTTTATGTGTCAAAGAAAGCTGTCATATATCAGGCCGCACACCCTTTCTTATAAGAAATAACTTTAGTATTGATTTTATGATATACTGTTGTGACTCAGAACCAGGATACACAACACCAAAGGAAGATCACATAGAATAAAGAACTACAACCAAGATGTACTTGGGAGAAGAAACTCACAATACATTCATTCTTCCTTGTCTTTGCGACAAAATTTAAAAAATGACATGAAGGCCTGGGATTTAGCTCAAGTGGTACCACACCTAATTTGAGAGCACAAGGGCCCGAGTTCGATCCCTGGTACTACAAAAAAAAAAAAAAAAAGACATGAAAACTGGGTGTTTCATAGTTGGAGCATGAGCTGTGCAGTTAGTTTTCTTTCTCTTCCTAGTAGCCAGAAGGAAATAGAGACCCGACCTATATGCTGTACCTATTTTTAATTAATAATTGAGCAGAATCAACCCTGTACCAAACAACAGGCCACACCATGAGGACTGTATTATCCCGCTGCCATGGGCTGAAGAGATTGCATTTCTATACCATGAGTCCCAAGGCTCTTTGAGGCTGTGCAAAGCTCGCTTTTTAGCTAAGGTGAATTCTCCTGCCTGTTCTCAGCCTCTCATCCGGTTTCCTCTGGGGGAAAAAAGCAAGGACAAGAGAGACCCCTCTTTGAGGGATCACCATGGACATGGAGGAGCCCTGCTGGGCTCTGGGCCTGGGTGACCAGTGAGAGTCCTGTCTATGCATGTCCTGCTTTAGCCCCTCACAGATGGCACCCACCACTGCGCCCTCCGTGAGAGCTGGCATTGGCGGCCAGGCACGCTGCAGTGTCACAGAGGCACCTATGATATAGTGAAAGGAGGGGTAAGAGGGGCTGGGGCAGAGATGGCATCCCAGAAAGTGAGGTACAGTGTGAGCTCCTGATGGTTAGGAATTATCAGTCCTCTAAAGAACAAGGGCCATCCGTGCTGAAAGGACAAGTTAGATGTCCTTAAATCATCCACATCAAACATGTCTCTTGGTTTCATAATTCCTTTGCTCATTGGTCCTCTAAGATTTGTAACAACCTTTCCTACACAAGACTTGCATTTTTTCAAAGTTGACTTCATTTCTAATTCAATGGAGTCTAGAACACCAAGGGGCAGGCAGGCATCTGGGGTCTCAGTGAGGAGCCCTGAGGACCCTCAGAGCTTCTTATGGCTGCAATCTTGGCATGACCCCCACCGTGCATTCATCTGGGGAGAGGAGACGTGGGATTTTCTCCTGTTGGGAGCCGCACACTCTCATGCGGGTCAGCCTGGGATGTTTAAGCACCAAGTTATTCCTTTCTCTTCTCTGTATCTCCCATTCATATGAACTATGTCTATTGAAATGTTTGGCTTTACCAGGCAAGGGAAATTACATGGACAATTTTTCTTCATAATAGGACCTGAGGGTCACATTTTTCACAGATGAAGTTGTCTTGCATTTCTGTTACCCCTCTCTGGTATCTATCTGACAATGAAATGAAAAACATTTCTCTATCATATTTATTTATTTATATCATTTATCATTGCTTTATAAGACAAGGAGGAAATATTTGTCCTTTCAGGCTTTGAAGTGGAGTTTTCCTATATAAATGCAAATTTTTCAAGAACACCCTATAAATGCAGTAAGTATATCATTGTCTACAAAGCACAAATACTGCCTCCTGTCCCCAGTAACCATCCACTCTCACAGGATCCAACATTCTCATGCTTGTCATCTCAGCTGCTTCCCCCATGGCCTGTCTGGGCATCGTGTTCCTCTGGGAAGCAGCCTTCTTCTGTCTGCCCAGGTCTGCTCTGGGCCATGGGCTTGACATTGCAGGCCTACTTGTTACCTTACAGTGCTGTGATGCAGAGAAAAATTAATTGTCATCCCTTGTATCTTGGGCCTTGGGTTCTCAGGGCCTCCTCCCTCTGGACATAAAATATTCCAGTGGTCAAGTCCCTTGTATGAAGCAATATTTGAATATAACTTTGGGACATCCTCCCATATAAGTACTTAAAGCCCTAATAAGTACTTAATTACCCCTAATACCCACTGCAAAGTCAGGCTGTGTAAATAGTTCTCACTCTTGAGGAGAAAAAAAAAAATCATGATAAAGTTGATACTTATCCACTGCAAATGGGTGGACTCGTGGATAGGAAAGATACTCTGTACATTAATTTAGGGCCGGTGGTGAGTCTCTGCTCATTTTGGGAATTGTTTGCATAGGTGACTTTTGTAGAAAAAGATGTAGGAGAATTGCACCATCATTTCTCTGTATTTATCACCTCAATCATTTAACAGCTATTTCCTCCTTCCCACATGACCATGACCTCCAGGCAAGAACTAAGCATGCACTAGTAAGGCACCAGACTCTTTCCTGGCCTGAAAAGAACTAAGAGTAAGAACTAAGAAAAGAACTAACCCTAATTATCATGGGGTTAATACTTTAATATGTTAATATCACTACATCAAAACACTATTAGGGTTATGATAGGACTCAGTGGGAAGGAAGGATACATGTAGGTTTATGGAAATGGATCCATAGATTCTGAAAGATGAGGAAAATGCTTACAGAGCAAGTGGGTGTTAGGGAGGTGGATGGGACTGGGCCAGGTTTTTGTCACTATAGAGATGAGAGTCACCGTCCGGTTGCTGCATCCCTTAGCTGTCAGTCTTGGATCTTCAGAACATTGACCTGAAGTCCTCGCCTTCAGCCATCTTAGTGCTGAGCTATAATGTACTAAGTTGTCATATATGAGATTGTTCATGACCTGTTTTCGTCCCGGGACAGTTACCATGTTGTTAGGTCACTGTCTTTGTTCGCATCTCCCCTTACAACACTCACGTGCAACACAACTTGTATGAAGTCCTTTTGTTTGGAAAGAAACTCAGATTGGCTTGCGAACTGCCCTTGGCCATGGTGGTCTTGGTACAGGTGCCTTCCCCGCCAGCATCTTCCTCTGGGGCAGGGCTGGTGCGGGTGCTGTGCCTGTAGGTGTGAGAAGGAAAAACACTGGGTAGGACAGCTTGGTACAGGGGACCACCCGCATGAACATTACTATGCCCTTCTCTATCTTTTTGTCTTGGGACAGTTTAGGTTTCCAGTAAAAATGATACCATTTTTGGGCCAGAGATCTAGCTCAGTGGTTCCAGCATCTGCCTTGTAAGTACAAGGTCCTGAGTTCGATCCCCAGTAACCACATGCAATGCTGGGTGTGGTGATTCATGCCCAGTAGCAATCAATGCCACATACCACAATGCTGGGTGTGGTGGCTCGTGCCTGTCATCTCAGTACTCAGGAGGCAGAGACAGGAGGATTGCTGAGTTCCAGGCTTGCCTGGGTTACATAGTGAGCTCAGGGCCAGCCTGAACTACAAAGGGAGACCCTGTCTCAAAAAAAAAAAAAAAAAAGATACCATTTTAATGAAGTATTACTCTGCCATAAAGAATGACAAGGTTCATTCATTTATGTGCAAATGGCCACATGTGGAGGACATACTAATAAGTGAAATAAATAGACTATAAATATGCAAATACCGGATCTTTTCTTTGCTATGAGCACCTATAGATGTAAGTGAGTTCTAGAATGTATGATAGTTTTTGTAAAATAGGAAGTATCTAAAGGGAATTTGGTATGGGAACATAATGAGGGGAAGGAATAAATATGATTCTGAAAGAAAATAAAAGAGCATGTATATAGGGGATGAGGGGGTGAGTAGGGAGGTGGGTAAAAATGAGAATTAGCTTGTATCATATACTAGTACAAATTCCCCAGTGTTGTGTGTGATTGTGAGCTGTATATAAAATGTACCGAAAAAGAATTCTATTAAAAAAAACACCCATTAAAAAAAAATGATACTGTAGTTCCAAGTGTATCCACTTGGGCATTTAACACTACTAATCAAACTCTCAGTTAGTTTTGCAGTATTTTTCTTTCTTACAACATTTATTGTGTCAATTTAATGGCAAAGAGCCCTACACAGGACAGACTCAGAATTCTCTCCCTGTGATTTAAATACATAAAAAAGTATGTGTTATCTATACCCTGAGAATGCAGATCAGCTCCCTATTTAATGCACAAAATAGGAGCTACAAATATATGTGGCTTTTGCATTTGACATCTATTGGGTATGCATTCTGCATAATTGATTTCGAACAAAATTTTTATTACAGACTTTTAGCTTGGCATTGATGGCAATCACTCGAAGCAGTGAGATATCTTCTTCTATAAATAACCCTTTATGACTTAGCATTATATTGGTTCATCAAATATGTTTTAGTCTTAAGCAGATTCACTCCTGTCTCTTACCCAGCTTGGAAAGCATATTGGCCTGTTGGTGGTTGTGAGTTCATGCATGTTAAATTAATATAAATATTTGGTATCACACTGTAAAAGAAAAATCCTTTGGGCTAAAGCAGTAAATGTGCTGGCGATAGGTACTCATCACACAGCTTTTCTCCTAAGCTCCCAGGCCAGGAATGCTCATTCCATGGATATAATACCATGTTTGCTGCAGACTGTTGGTTCCCAGAGTGTAACATTTAGTTACTTATTTATTTTCTTTCATGTAAACCACTCCTATGGGAAAAGCCCAGCAAATCCATCGTCTAAGCTTCTAGTTTTCCAAAAGATCAAAGAAAAAGAGAGCTGAGAGATTAGTCCTCTGTGTCTGGGTCTCGATCTAATGACTCCAGTTCACTTCAGTTAGGGTTTTCATTTTTCATAGTGAAAAGCAATAACACATAGAATAATTGTGAGTCCTAAGATTCATGTTTTTATTAAAATGTTATATTTATATTCACCCTGGAACTATTGTTCAGGAAATAATTTTGTGGTGTCATGCTGAGAATAACGAAAGATGCCTGTTTCATAAATACTTCATAAATACTTGGGCCAATCAGCAGCAGATCTGGTTGAGTCACCCAAATGGAGAGGGGCCTTGCTAGCCGGACTCGCTCTGCAAGACTTGACCTCAGGTAGGGTTCGAGGACTCTGGGGAGCAAGCCCTCAGCAGGGGCAGAGCAGGTGGCATCCAGGGGCCCTAGGAGCATGACTTTGGGGGTGACTCTGAGCCTGTGGTGCAGAGATAAGCCACCTGGGCTCATGTAGCCCCTTCATTCCATCACTGACTCTCAGCGGGGCCTCAAGCCAGCTGGGCTTGGGCGTGGGCCTTGTGTGCCCTGGAAGGAGCCCACTTCCTTAAGTCTTGGTCCTGCTATTGATCCTCCTAGGAAAGGTGCATCCAGCATGAACCTCACTGGTACAACTGTATGAAGCTTTTCTCTGCCTATAAAGTGTGTTTCTCACGAAGCCCCCCTCTCCAGCCCTTCTCTTAGGTGTAGCTACTGTAACTCTCTTCCAAAAGCCCCCAGTTTCTGGAGGACAGGGTTCCCTTCCTCCCATCCTTGGCCCTGAGCTCCATGTTGCCAGTCTCACACACCTGCAGTGTGAGGGGCAGTGGGTAAACTGAGGCAGGTCATAGCCA
>PVIC010011709.1:0-10169 GCA_004025085.1 Thryonomys swinderianus | reverse complement strand
ATATTTAACTTTATATGACTTGATAAATAAATAATTCTGATGCTTTAAAAATGAAAGGGGTGGGGAGAAGGGAGAAAAAGGAGTTGGCAAGTGTTTTGCATGTGTCCCAAGCCCTGCAGCAGTTGGAATCATTAATACAGTCAGTCCCCCCAAACCCACAGCTTCCAGAACACTTGCATTTCTTAAAAAAGAAGAAAAAGTAAAAGTTTATATTCTATGTAGTTGAGATATCATGACTCACTGTTTTGACATCTCACTGAAATAATTTAGGAGTGTTTTATATCTTTATTTAAATACATCTGATACCCTTTGAAGCAGCTGAATTCTGCTCCTAACCCAAGGCTGCCTTCTGACCAGAAATCACCATCTCAGGTGTGCTGGGCAGGGGACACCCCAGCCCCGACTCACTTACTCGGGAAAGAGGCCCCACATCACTTCCGCCCAGGCCCCTTTATCATGTGCTAGAATCATCCTGGCAATGCACAAGGATTAAGTCCTTTTGGAGGGGCATGCTTTCTGGTCTTTCGTTCTTCTTTCTTCCTTTCTGGTGCCAGGAATCAAACTCAAGGCCTCATGCTTGCCAGGCAGGTGCTATGTGGCTAAGTGTTTCTCTGGCTCAATCACTTTGTTTAAGAACGGAGCAGTTTCATCATAAGCCAGATTCCGGGGTAAGATAGGAACTTGCGATTGGTATTGAATCGGTGCTTTCATCTCTGCACCGTAATCACTGTCAGCAGCATCAGCAGGTCTTACCGAGAAGCCCGGGGATTTCCCTGGGGCGCATAGACCCCTTCTGCTTCAAGCGCAGCGCAGGGCACAGCAAGAGGCGGGCTGATGAGAGGTAGTGCTCCATGAACTGGAGCTAAGTAGCCTCAGAGGTGCTAGAGGTGCCCCCTCCTAGAGGGCGGAGCCAGGTGTGGGGCAGGGCTCAGCACACAGGATCAAACCAGGAAGACGCGCAGCAGAGGGTGGAGCCGGAGCAGTTGATACGGCTATGTCGCTGTGTTTGCTTTTGGCGCTGGTGGTGGAAGCCAGGTCAATACGCCAGCACCACACGCTTCTAATAGGATAAGCCGGGAAAGAAATTATGGTCATGGGAAGAGAAAAGGTCCCCTGTGGTGATTTCACACCCAGAGTTTCTACTTTGGCCTTTTAAGAAAGTGACAATCATTTCTCATAGGAATCCTTCAAAAACGTGATAATATATAAATGTAATCTCAGGATATTTGTCGAAGCTTAGGACAATAATCCGAATTGCAGTGTTAGAGTGTGTTTACCTCCTTTCCCTCCCTCTCTCCGCCTTCTCTCTTTCTCCGAGCTGCTGGGTGTTGAACCCACGGCCAGCATGTGCTGGGCAGGCCTCTGTCACTGAGTGAAACCTCAAGTGTACTTTTTCATATGAAAAGACAGGCGTTATAGAAATAGCTTCCCTGAGCATTCTTAGAAATTGCTTCAGTGACGCAATATTGTCTGTGAAGGTATTTTATGACCTGTGTCCCTATCTTTGAAGGACAGAATTTATACCTAAATGAAGTAGATCCCCTCTAATCATTTATTCCATAGATGGACTATTCATACAGCCTACTGTGGAGTTCAGGGAGAATAGGCCTCTGAGAAGCCCAGCGGAGCTGTCAGTCAGGGGAGCTAAGGGCCCCTGGGCCTAACTCTGCCCATCCTCAGGGACTCTCGGCTCCTCGCCTACTGCCTCCTTGGGACCCTGCCCGTCACTGCCCAGCCTGGCTTCAGGGCAGCTCCACACGGCAGGGCCGGCTGCGGTGCCACCCCACACCAGCCCCTGGCTTCTCAGCTCACACTTCCTAGCCCTACTTCCCAGCACACTGCCCTTCTGGAATGTGGTCTCACAAATCAAGGGGAGCCAAACCCACGAGCAGGGCTATCCAGCCTCATCTGCAGAGGAAGAAACAGAAGTATGGAGAAGTCAGTCTGCTAAGCAGTGGACACACAGACACTGCACCGCAGCTTCAGCTGCGATGGAGATGGTTCCTCCTGAAAAGGGAAGGACACGTTCTCAGCAAAGTCATTTCTAAGCCAGCCATGGTGGAACACAGCCGGAAGGGTGCGAGCTGAGCCCAGCCTGTGCGATTTACCAAGGACTTCTTCCAAAATAAAGAAATAAGATCTAAAAAAAGTGCTGGGATGCAGCCTAGTACAATCCCCAAAAGCACAGAAAAATGAGAATAAGTTTGAGCTTGTATGAATTGAAAGCTGTACAGGGTCAGAACATTAGATTATGTTATTAAGCAATAATAGCATATTAATGTTTTAAATTGAGTTTTTACTATGTAAATAAACATGTTTTGTTTCAGAAATTCATGTTCTAAATCCTTTATTATTGTAGACATTTATCAGTAGCATGTTTGATGTCCTATGAGTCGGTGATTACTGTCAGCATATTTCCCCCTTACCTCGCTGATGAATTTCCCCTTTTATAAAGAAAACATTCATCTCTGCTGCTTTGTTGTGGGGAGCTTTATTGTGATGAAGTCACGCAGCAGAATTTCTCCTTCCTCACACATTCTGAGTACACCATGGAGACGGCTGATTCTCAGCACTGTGTTCCGCAGCAGAGCTCTGGGTCGGGCCCTGGCAGCCCCTTGATCCTGTGTGTCTGTTTCCTGTTTCTCATCTGTGGGGTGCCCAGTGCCAATCTTGCATGATGGTGAATTTTAATGACAGCCACGCCCTCAGGTTCATCTGTGCTGCTGGCATGGGTGAGGAGTATTTCTTTGTCCTGGCTGAGTAACCTTCTCCTGGGCATCTGCACCACTTTGTCACTGCCAGCCTGTCCACCCGTCATGGGTCATTCCAACCTCTGCTCTGTGAACAAGGTGGCTGTGAGTGAGACAGGCCACAGGGAGGTGCTGGGATCAGGTCTTGGGACTGGACCTGGAGCCAGGTCGCTGGCCCATGGCCATCCTGTCCATGACTTCTGAGGACCTGCTGTCTGTTTGCGTAGGGCCAGGAATATTCTCCTGGAGAAGGCTTCATGGAGCTGTGTGTGCGTGAGGATGGTGGGCACCACCAGCCCGTGCTAGAGTGTTTTTGTAGACATTTCATGTATGATAATGTTAGTTTCCTAGCACATAGTGCACTGACCCCTGGACTGCTTCTTTCTCTTGTGCCATTTAGAAAGAGAGATGCACCTAGATGTGGAGTGAACCTGAGGCCAAAGGGAAATGGTGACTCTGTTTTCCAATCTTGCCCTCTAATCACAGTCAATCACCTATTAACGTGAGTGCAGTGTGGCAGAGGAAGGAGACTTCGCAGGTGACCCCTGGCTCCTGCGGTTGTGTCTATGAAAAATGGGAGGGCTCTGCAGGGGGCGGTGAGTACCTGGGAGAGTGGGTGCCATGGGTGGGAGACTCAGAAACAGAGACCAGAGTGATGAGGGTTCCATGAGGGTCAAGGAAAACATGCGGTAGTTAATGGAAAAGTGGTAGTGGGTGGTTAGATTAGCAAAATTGCCTTGAAAACCTAAGAGATGGCAGACTTCAAAAAACTGCCTGGAATAAGGTGATCTGTAGCACTCACTGTGTTCTGATCTGGAGCAGTGTGAGTGGGGCCCTTGGGATTTAGTGTGGAAGATTGGAGAACTACTACACGGGCTCTTAGCTGGTGAGGTGGGAGGAGCTGCATGCTATCTCTCTGTCTCTCTGTCTCTGTCTTTCTGTCTCTGTGCTGCCCTGGATCCTTTACACTCTTCATTTCATTCACATAAATCACTGCGTGACTACAGAGGGAAGGACTGGAGAATCTAAAAACACATCCCTTTTCAACGTAACGATTTGAACCCAGACCTGCAGTAGTAAAATATTTCTGTGCTTAGGACTGTTCAATATTTAAAGAGTAATAATGATATCATTTTCCCAAACATAACCTTTAGTCCAAAGACCAGGGACAGGTGCACTCATGAGCGTCTCATGAACACAGGCAGAAACAGTCTTTTTCTTGTCTATGAGTTGCTTCCACTGCTGATTTCAGACGAGACTGGGTGTGTTCAGGGTGGTATGGCAGTAGACTCATGGCTGATTTCAGACACGATGGTTGGGACCCAAGTTTTGTGTGGTCTCCATTAAATGCATTTAATTATTCTTCCTTATACACATGTCCCATTGATGAGAGCCGATGTTGACACAAGAAATATTCATGAAATGTCTAAGTCTGCCTCCTTTGAAGATTTTCCTTTTTTATATCCTATCATCTACAAGAGTCATTTAAATAATGTCTAGTGAAAGTGCTACTTTAGAGCCGATGGGCTTTGGGCTCATATTAAGTGAGACAAATCACTGTCTTTTCAGCGCACTGGGGCTCCAGCCCATGCAGTGGAGGAGCACCGGTTAGCAGTTCTCTCTGGCACAGAGTGAGTGCTGCTCTCTCCTCTCCCCTGTTCTCTCCTCTTAGTTTTTTCCTTCCTGGCCCACTGCCCCAGATGCTGTAACCCAGGGCAGTTACTCCCAGGAAGAAACGGATAACATCCACTTAGGGGTCACGAGCCTCTCTCTCACATACATCAGAGGGTAATGATGTGCTCATTGTGGGAGATGATTGGTCATAAAAGCATTGTCCGAGACAGAGCAGAAGGCTTGGGGCCCATTCCTAAGCAGCCTGGTGGGACTGTCCAGAAGGAGACCTCTACTCAGATCTCTGATTTACTTCCTTTTAAAACATATTTTTTTTTCCTGGGGAAATCGTGAAACAAATACACTTTCAGAAATAGGACAGACCTACAGTTCACAACTCGGTCCTCGATTCCAAGAGCAAGCCATCACTGAACCCACCACATCCCAAAGAAGGACTTGGCCAGACCCTCTCATATCCCCCCTCTTTCCACAAAACAGTCAGCTCATTCCTGAGCACCATGACAGCTCCCTTGCCCTCTGCTGGGTTCAAATCTATGGCATCTATAATGGCATTTATATAATCTGTACATTAAATTGGATGAAGTGTGACATGTCTGCAGTGGGCATCACACTCCTTGTTCTCTTGTATCCAGAGTTTTGCTCAACACTTTGTTAGGAGATTCAGTCTCGAGTGTGAAGAGTTTGTGAATGTTTATGGTCATACCTGTGTGAGTTTGTCCTTTATTATTTCTCCTGTGGGGGCCAGAGACCACACCTGTTAACGCCTGCACAGCTGCTGGGATGGCTGACTCTCATTTTGGGATCTCGCCGTATGAGGCCTGCAGTGACAAAGCCAACTGTCCCTTTCAGTGCTGACAACTCTTCTGCCCCTTGGACTTCCCCTCCCACAGCCTCTTACTCCTTACTTCCTGTGAATGTGCTTTAGTTCCTTCTGAGGGTACCTGCTGTCTTTGCTGCCCTGGAGTAGTGATGTCACGCATGCTGCAGCAGATGGGCATGCAGAGCCCACTGTGGGCCCCTGAGCTGGGCCGTCCAGTCGCAGCTCCACAGACTGTCAGGGCCCACAGAACAGCAAAGCTCATGCTAAGGGTGCCAAAGGCAAACGCAAACTTTCACCTTCAATGGAAAGTTATTTGCAACACGGAAAGCTCTGCTGCTGCATTTGGCTAAGACAAAGGATGTTAACATATGAGCTCCGTTTTCTAAACTAAAGCCTCAGTGCTCGGGTTTCATCACAGTGCTGGCCTTGCAGTGAGGGGAGTGAGGGGCTGGGGTAGCCGCTCCGCGGTCCTCTCTGAAAGGTTCTCCTCCCTCCCAGGAGAGTGTGCGGTCATGTCTGCAGCAGTCAGTTCCATGTCCGTGCCTTGAACAGTGACTTGAACTTGCCTGCTGTCTCCTATTTTCCATTCCTCAGCTTACAAATATTTTCCAATAGTAGATATTACATGCAAAATTTACACTTTCCTTTTTTCTCCACTTTTTCTATTAAAGTCCATATTTTTGATGTTTTTGTCAATATCCAAAACAACTTGTTGTCTTCAGAAACATTTTAGGCGATTCACTTAAATCTCATAGTAATAGCACATTTTCTGGTAAGAGGTGAAGGGGATGTAGACAGGTACTAACCCTGACTACAGTCTTCCTCCCTGGGAGTAAATTTGTCTTTTATGATTAGTGTATCGTGTTTAAGTTCTTATTTCTGCTTGCTCACCCCAGCGTGTCATGGGATTTGTGACTTGTTGTCTTAGTTTATCCTACTATTGAATTCTTGTGCTTTTGTTTTTGCTTTTCTAACCAGACACCTTTAAGCAAACATGCCTATTTGCATTTAGTGTGTGTCTTCTTTGGCATCTTCATTCATGCCACATTATTAGATGATATGCTTAGATAACTCTGTGACTAGGTAATTAATTGAAAAGTGTTTAAATTATTATTTTAACTTTATTCTACAGTGTTATTCCTACACTTTGTATAGAATCCCTGGCCATGTTACAACAAATCTGAACTCTCTGACTGAAATAATTTCACTCTTCAAAGGAATTATTCTGGTTCCTTGGGTTGCATAAGCATAGAAATCTAAAAGTCTCCCAGATATTTTAGAGATTTCCCTTGAAATTCATGCTGAAGAATCCTCAGATCAAAGAGTTAGATTGATTAATTTCCTCATCTATAAAATGAAGGTTGAATTTTCCTCAAGGGTTCTTTTGAGGGTTATATCTGAAGCATCTGAAGGGCTTAGCTAATGCCCTCATTTATGGTAAACTTTTTCAAATAAATAAAATTAAAATATTTTTAAATAGCAATAAATAGTCTAGTAAATACACCAGACAGTACCAGCTGCTTAGTGCCTGGATCCAAGATTACTTATTTTATTTCCTTTTTACTGGTGTTCTTTGTTAGGACTGGTGGCACAAGAGGACTGATTTCAACATCAGCACAAGGTTGAAGGTTAGGCTCTATGCAAATAGATGCCCAAATAACCACATTCTACTACCCAGAGGAATTTAGAAAAATATAACTTTATTTTCACCAAAAGTATTGGCTTCTCACCACTGGGCAGACTGTGAGGAACCGTGAGGCTGTGGTGGGCACAGTGCCAGGACCTCTGTGCAGTTTGGTTGGTCTCACTGGCTGGGCCTGAGGAGGCTACTTGTCACCGCAGCTCCCAGGAGAAGAAACTGTTTACCTCATGAGGGCTGGGAGGTGGGGGAGACAGGGAAAAGGGCTCCTCAAAGGCATGACCAGTGACCCGGCTTCCCACCAGGGAACCCTATCCTAAAGGTCACCCTCCCAGCATGCTGTGGGCCAAAGACCGAGGGACCAACCTTCCCACACACGGGCCATTGGCTGGTGGCGTTTCAGGTCCAAACTGTAGAACCCAGGCCCAAGAGCTTACTGTATTGCCAGGAGCTCCAAGGACCACAGGCCTGGGTCGCTCTGACATGGGGGCCGAAAGGGTTCAGTACATCTAGTCCCACTGGATGGGCAGGTGACACTGGATTCGCACCCAGGGGTGTGACATGCAAAGGCGGTGAGGCAGAGACATCCGCAGTGACAGCCGGCATCGATCTTCCGTGCACGTGGTCTGGACAGTGGGCTGCTGCGATTGGCTGGGACCTCATGGTCTCACAGCAGCGCAGGGCTGCACCCACATCGACATCCACACCAAGTCGGGCTACGCAGATGGAGCTTCAGGCCGACCTTCAGCTATCTATCTTCGGAAGTCACTTTAGGCCAGATGTAACAATGTATCACTTTAAATCTGAAAGAATTTTTTCTCTAAATTACAGAATCACCTGAAGATTTCTCCACCATGTCCCTAGGAATACAATTAATTACAAACTTTTAAAAAATACATTTCAATTTAATTTAAAAATTAAAAAGCTCATTCATATTTTACCATTGCACACAAATGCACTGCTCCATGTTTAAACAAAGTAAACGTCCTCTTCACCCAAGGACATCCCGCCTCTGCACTCCATGGGTTGCACTTGCGGGTTCTGAAAGGAATCAGACCTGTGAGTGTGGCCCAAGAGCTCACGCCATGGGCAGAGGACAGGCCTCAGCTCCTGCCGGGACTCCTCACTGGCGCTCTGAGGAGAAATGAACGGACCGCTTCATTGAGAGTGTTCAGGCGACATCAGCCTGTCAGAGATCCTGCCGGGCCCCTCTGCCCGGGTCCTCTTTGGGGGCTTTTCCTCCGGGTCCCAGTGAGCCAGGCGCTGGACACCCCTCGAACTCGGAGGGCACCAGGACAGTGCGCCTTTCCCTGATCACCCAGGAGCAGCGTGTTATTCCCTCCCGAGACTCCAAGCTCCTCCTCAGGCCCTACGCACATTGCTTCCTAGCTGTCTCCGGGAGTGTTCCGCTGGTGGTATTTTTAGCTCACGGTCTCTGTGCCCTGGCTGCTGTTTAATCAGAGTGTGGACTTTCCTCATGTGGACCCCACATACCCATCTGTCTTGATGTCAATACCCGCAGAAAGCTGAAGGGCAGTGGTCACCACCTCTGTCACTCGTTTTTCCCTCTTCCACAGAGCATCTTGGAGGGACCGGTGGCCTTTGGGAGGGGGAATAAAGACCTGTGACAGCGAGAAACTGCAGAGACCAATCGGGCCTGGAGTTGTTATGAGTGAACTGAATACTCTCACCCCCAGTAGTATCACTCACGGCATGTACTGGGAACTTCTCTGTTGTGCCACGCCGGCAGCTGGCTATCTAAGCAGGTCTCCCTGCTAGATAGTGGACTGAGGCTTCAAAAGTCCTCACTTGAGGTTGCAAAGGAGCCACAGTATTCAAGGTCATGGTGAAGGGACTTGGGAACAGCACAAAACTGGAAGAAACCCAGGCTGGGGTCAAGGTCAGGGGAGACAGCAAAGAAAGTCCTAAAAGGTGAGGTCAGGGGCGCTAGGCATGCTGTCCTGTGTGGGGAAAGGTTGTGGCACCTGTCTAGTCACTGTTGGGGAGGAAAGAGGTAGGAGTTGGCATTGCAGGTTTTAAACTCCTTCTTCCGAGGTTGCTGGCTTCTTTCCCTACAGGCTTCTGCAGCCTCTGTGGGGGGCTCCCTGACTCACACAGCAGGCCCTGTGGTCTGAATGCGGGGAGATCTGTCCTGACACTGAGCTCATCTTCCCAAACCCAGATTCCCCATTGAAGTCCAGCATCTCTGCTCTGTCTCAGATGGAGGGAAGTGCTTCCGGGAGGCTCCTGGCCTGGTTCCAGGGAGGGGACAGCAGAGCCTGAATGCAAGTGTCCTGTGAGCTCGGTCACGGAGTGTCAGCCACAGGAGGTTGGAGGGGGACAGTGTACAGAACCGGCCATGGGAGGGTGGCATGGGGCCTAGAGTCTGGGTGAGACTGGGTCCCTTTCCACTGTCTCTTGTAGCACATGGACGTCCCCTCCAGGGCACCCATGCTGGCAGCTGTGGGGACAGTATGGACAGTGCCAGGTGTCAGGACCCGGCCTTCTCACCTCACCACCATACGTGGCCCAGCCGCCCACCCAGGCTGAGGCCACCATCCAGCCACAAGAGCAAAATAAGCATTTTTCTTCTGCAAAAATGAGAAGAGCGGCTGGACTAGAATGTAAATCTATTTTCCTATTATAGCTGCACAGAAATCACAACTTGACAGAACGAAACACCCTCTGTGCTCTCACTGTGGTCGCAGATGTGGCCCAGGCTGGATCCGCATATCATGAGCAGGACAGAGTAGTGGAACCAGTGAGTTCTAACCTGGAGCCCCCCTGGGAAGTGCATCCGACCCGGAGGTGAAGCCTTCTATCTGCATCTCACATCGCCAGACTGCTGTTCGCAGCTTTTCACGCAGAGTTCGCAGACCCGGGGGTTAGGAGAGTCCCGTGGCAGTGGAGGGAGAAAACTACAGGAAAGCTGCATTGTGCGAAGATTTTATATCTGGAGATGAAAGAAGGAGGGCTCCTGACCTTTCTCTGTTTACTCTTTCGACCAAGAGGAGAGGCAGGAGTGCGGGAGAAGGGGTGCTGCACACATCCCGGGGTGTCTGGGGAGTGCAGGGTCCGGGGCCCCAGTGGAGATGATGTGGCCCACCGAGCTGTTTGGAGCCCATTTCTTTTTTTTTTTAATTGAATTCTTTATTGGTACAATTTATATACATCTCAAAATCACATATAACATTGGGAAATTTGTACCAGTATATGCCACAAGTTAATTCTCATTTTTACCCATATCCCTACCCACTCCCCCCTCCTCCCCCCTTATACATGCTCTTTTATTTTCTTTCTATATCATATTTATTCCTTCCCCTCATCA
>PVIC010011708.1:0-40985 GCA_004025085.1 Thryonomys swinderianus | reverse complement strand
ACACTGGGGAACTTGTACCAATATATGACACAGTCAATTCTCATTTTTACCCATATCCCTACCCACACCTCCCACCCCCTATATACATGCTCTTTTATTTTCTTTCAGAATCATATTTATTCCTTCCCCTCATTACATCCCCACACCAAATTTCCTTTGGAAATTTCCCATTCTAAAAAGACTGTCATACTTTCTAGAGCTCATTTGCATCTACCGGTGCTCATATCAACAAGAAGATCCGGTATTTGCCTGTCTGTGTTCTACTGATTTCACTCATTAGAGTGTCCTCCAGGTGCATCCATTTTCACATGAATGAATCAATCTTGTCATTCTTTATGGCAAAAAGTTTTCTGTCCACGTGATTATTAAATTAAATGCCTCTTCTAGTGAGCAGATTTCTGAGTCCCCCAGTAGATGAGCCAGAGTAACATACTCAAGAGAGGGGATTGTTGCTTCTAAAATTCCAATAGGCCCAGCAGGTGTTAAATCCTTCCTTTGTTATAGGCGGGGGCAGGCACAGGAGTTTCTCCCTGTCCTTAGAAGAGATATCGGTGCACCACACACCACAGACCAAGAAATTTCACCGAGGTAGAAGGCCCTTAAAATTTGGTTGGATTCATTTACCGTGTTCTGATGTGCAAATATTTAATCAATACCTATTGTTGATAACTCATCCTCACTTGGTCCATTTGGGAGAATATTATCAATGCAATGAGCCTGTGTTAGATCTTGTGCAAGAAAGAGATGATCAAGATCCCTGAGAAGTAAACTGTAACTATCACAGAATTTCAGCTGGACAAGTCTCACATGCATGATTGCTCTGCGGAATAACTACATCTTTCTACACCCATGATTGTCACCTCATTCACGCTCTAACAGACTCAGGATGTTTCATCATTTTAAATTCATATTGCAACATGTATCAATGTCCCTTAGAAATAGGCTGTATGTATGAGTCATAGCTGTTTCAAAACAATTAAAATGACCTCTGAGTGGGCCGGAGGATTAGCTCAGTGGTTCTGGCTCCAGCCTCAGAAGTGCAAGGTCCTGAGTTCGATCCTCAGTAACCACATACAATGCTGGGCATGGAGACTCACGCCCACCAGCCATCAATACCACATACCATATACCACAGTGCCGGGTGTGGTGGCCCACACCTGTAATCCCAGCACTCGGGAGGCAGAGACAGGAGGATTGCTGAATTTGAGGCTTGCCTGGACTACATAGTGAGCTCAGAGCCAACCTGAACTATAAAGCAAGACCCTGTCTCACAAAAAAAAGGAAAAAACAAAACTCTAAAAAAAAAAATGACCTCTGAGTTTTCAATTTTAGTATATGTGCTGCCGAAGCGAGCACACCTCTGAGTTTTCAAATCTTACTATTTCATAGCATATGCTTGATGTTAATGTATCTGTGAGGAATGGCAGGAAAGGTCTATTTCTGGGCTTTCCAGATGAAAACAAATCATTTTCCACTGAGCTTACAGTAGGTGTAGAGAATAGAAAGCATTTACAAGCTATTGCTGCATACGCCATCCTGGAAATGTGTTCATCTACACAGGCAGAGAAAGTACACCCACTACTGCAGTTGGAATTAGAAACAGAACTTTGCTGTCAGTAACTTACAGTTGTACTTCAGACCCTTATGTTTTCTGCACAGGGCAAATCAGAGAATTAAGTGGGGTAATTTGTGAACAACTATCCCCGCCTGTTTCAGGTCCTCTACAGTGGCACTGTTCTCTGCTGTCCTTTCAGGTTGTACTGTTTTCCTTGATTTGTTATTTTATCAGGAAGAATCAACTCTGATGGCTCCCTTTTGGTCCTTTTCATCATTGTAGGCCTCACTGTAAAAATAAGAGAATCAATATGGGGATTAACCCAAGTACCGAGAGTATCTGTCTGAATTATGGATTCTAGAGCCGGGGAAGTGAAAAGATGGGCGCAGGGGTGAGGAGTCAGATGACTCAAACTCTTGCTCTTCTGGAAGTGTAACAATCATTGTAATCTCAATCCTTGAGCCTCACAAATGGTGAATTAGGATACTACAAAGGACGTAGATTACATATTACTTCACGCAGTTCTCACAGGGAACTATCTTTACTCTCTACATTATCAGCAGGAAAGACTGTGGGGAATTTCGGTCTCATCCATGAGAGAGCAAATTCCAACAAGCACTAAACTATTTTTAAGAGTGACTCTCAAATTTGTGTTTGTCTAGAACTCCTCTGGGTTCTGGCATCTGCATTAGGTGTCTGTAGAGGAACAGTAAATATAAGAGTGTTTGTTCATAGTCTGAAGAGTCAGACGTTGAGAGTTGGCTGGGCCTGTCTCTATCCTAGAGGGTCATGTGTCCCACAGCTACTCACCTGAAAGAGGGAACGTCACCCCACAGAGCATGAAGGTTGCAGCCCAGGCCAAGGCCTCTGAGCTCACCATAAGTTCACCATTGTAGGTCCATCCTGGAAGCCTGAAAAAACTGGAGCTGTGGAGACTGATGTCCAAAGCCATAGCACTAAAGGACGAACCTGCTGAGGAAGACCAGAGGCCTCCAAAGGGGAATACTTCTGTCTCCTTTCCCTTTCTATTCCATCCGGGTTATAATTCTGCTGCTGGGAGCCACCCCCATTGGGGGAGGCATTTCTTCCCTCAGTCCAGAGGCCTAGCACCAGTCAAGAACAGATATACCCAGTCTATGCTTTTCTAATTGGCTAGGCCTCCCTTACTCCACTCAAACTGACACATGACTGAAGACTGTACCCACATCATATTTCTATGTAATTTGTGTTTATTTATTGGTCTTCCATTTCTCATTTCTATGAAACTATCTTTTTTAATGTCCTTAAACCACCATGGAATTTCAGTTGGACAAGTCTCATTTGCATGATTTCCATGTGGCATAATCACATCTTTTTATTCTCATAATCATTCATCCCTTTCACATTCTAACAGACTCAGAATGTAATCCTTCTTAAAGTCACATTAGAAAATATGTCCATGTCCCTTAGTAATCATGACACTCTTATGAGGCACAGCTGTTCTTTCTTTAATAAAGATTACCTCTGAAGACAATTTTACTTGAGCTTTCAAATCTGAATATCTCACAATTTACAGAGAATTCTAATGAGCTTGTATAATTAAATCAGAAATTTACAGTAGAACTTGAGAGTGCATCCTTCTTTTCAATATTGACTATAAAATCTCAGTGCTGAAAACATAAATATCACAAGTGTATAATGACATGTACATTCTTTTTTTTGAGACATGGTCTCACTTTGTACTTCAGGTTGGCCCTGAGCTCACTATGTAGCCCAGACAAGCCTCGAACTCAGCAATCCTCCTGTCTCTGCCTCCCGAGTGCTGGGATTACAGGCATGAGCCACCACGCCCAGTGACATGTACTTTTTTTTTATAAAACCAGATCTCCTAGAGAAAAAATATTAATCTCCATGTATATTGAGAGAATTTACCAGAAATCTTATTTAATCATCCATAACATATAATATGGATTTATTTTTTATTTTTATTTTTTTACGACATAGTCTTCCTTTGCAGTTCAGGCTGGCCCTGAGCTCACTATGTAGCCCAGGAAAGCCTTGAATTCATAGCAATTCTTCTACCTCTGCCTCCCAAGTGCTGGGATGACAGGCACGAGCCACCATGCTCAGCTGGATTTATAATTATTACCTGTTAGTCGGGTTACATCCAATAATAATCTGGCCTGGTGTAATAATGGTTTGGAAGGGACAGTCATAAAATAACAATTAAGGAATTTATACTGCAGCCTTAGTTTCCTCTCATACTACAGAGGAGGTTCTTGGAAACATGGCTTCATGTTATACAGTAGGAAAGAAATAGAAAGAACTTATGTGTGCATTCTCTCTGTCAGGTGATGGGAAATAATACTAACTAATAATATGTACTGACATCTTTAACTATCACAGTATTTGATGAATAGAACACTGGGAAACAGTTTTCACTAAATCCAAGGTTGTGATGAAATTTAATAATCTACCCTAGTTGTTCATATGTAAACTCTTCCTATTCTATGAGACTTTAATAAAAACAGGAAAGGACAGGAAACCAGAATGATTGTGAACATAATGTGTATCTTGCCATTTGTATAAAGGGTTTATAATCTTTAATCTTTCCATATATTGGAGAAAAATTATGAGATGATGTTGCTTTTTTTTTTTTTTTTTTTTTTTTTTTTTTTTTTTTTTTTTTTTTTTGCTTTTTGAGACAGGGTCTCGCTTTTGTAGTTCAGGCTGGTCCTGAGCTCACTATGTAGCCCAGGCAAGCTTCAAACTCAGCAATCCTCCTGTCTCTGCCTCCTGAGTGCTGGGATTACAGGCGTGAGCCACCACGCCCTGCATTGTGGTATGAGGTGTTCATTGTTGGTGGGCGTGAGTCTCCACACCCAGCATTATATGTAGTTACCAGGGATCGAACTCAGGACCTTGAGTTTGCAAGCCAGGTGCCGGAACCACTGAGCTAACCCTCCGGCCCATGTTGCAATTATTTTTGAAGTTGCAAGGGTAAGAGAAAATACACAAGGTGTCATCAAACTATGTTGAACACTTAAATTTAAGAAAATTTACCATGAAAGAGATACTGCGTCAGTCTCGCTCAAAACACTCCTTTCTCCTTTTTAGTTCATTTATGCCATTGGTCTCACCACTTTCTGCATCAGTTCAGGAAGTTCTCTTTCATGAATGTATTTATGAAGTATAATCAAAATTGAGTGAACACTGCTTCTGAGTGTCATACAGTGGAAAGACAGACTTATAAAAGCCGAGTGGATTGACCTGATACACTGTGTTCACTGATTCTGACACACGAGACTCCTAGATCTACCCCAAATAAAGGATGGCCTTGAGCATGTTGAGGACCTTGAGCCAGAGATAAAGACACAACTAAAATACACTCACGAAGTAGGGTTTTACTTTACTGCTTTAGAAAGTCAGAGGGATTGAATTGCTGTGTCTGAGCTGAAAAGTGATATTTTAAGGAAGATGGATGACAGTATGTCTATTACCATAATATATATTTTTTCTAAAAAAGTAAACATTCATCAATTTTTTATCACATCATATAACTTTACCAGCATCCCAAAGCTATCAGGTAAAGGAATTGTAGGCTGTCAAGATTTGCCCTCCTTATACATGATTCTAAACTCTCATTTTTCAGTACTAACTATATCTTACACACTCTAGAGTTCTGCAATTCAAGCTAAAAAATAAATCAATACAATGAGTTTTAAAATATATTAACATTTGAAATCATATTTCTTATCTGATAGTCCCCTTTGTCTTAAATTCACACTTATTTTTCAAGGTAGGAAAGGGAAAGTATGGTAACTCATAATTTTTAAACAAAGATATCATGACAATCGAAAGAAATCAATTTGTACTGCTTTAAAGAGTAAAAAAAATCCCTCTTATAAATGGTAATTTAACTCACCATCTCCCTATGTTTGTTTGTACTTGAACACATATTACCCTCGGATTCATCATGCCAGTTGCTACAATGAAGGCGCTTGCCAGGTGTGAGTGGGCAACATTCAGTGTCTTACTGAATTGTAGGCTGTCAAGATTTGCCCTCCTTACACATGATTCCAATCTCTCATTTTTCAAATGAGACACTCACGAAAGAGAACTTTGCCAACTGCTTTAGAAGGTGGCAAGAATATGGGATGAGTGTGTTCTCAGGATCTGGAGTAAATGAAAGGGGATTAATCACAATGCATCTTTTCCTGTCTAAAAATTTTTAAGTGTCAACATGTACTGTATATTTTGATCACACCCGCAGAAGTATTTAGAGAAGTTTACTGGATGACTTTTGTACTCAGCAGAATAATGAGGACCACAAGATGGTTAATGAATTTATAAAAGAAGCAGGTTGCAAACTTTCATTCTTCACAATAATATAAGAAACTTAACATTATTAGAATCATCTAGATATACAAAGAGGTTTTTATGTTTTTTTTAAAATGTCATAGTGATTAAAAGGCAATAATAGCATGCTAACAATGCGTGGATTCTTACTGTATTCTAATGGCATTCTGCACCCTTTACAATTAAATTTTATTCTTTTAGTTGTTCTTTGAGAAAAGAATTATTATGCTTCTCTTTCATGACAGGAAAGTGAGTTTTAAATTATATGACTTAAGATCATTCAGTTATTAAATTGAAGGCAGGTTTAGAACTCATATCTGCTTAAGAGTAAAGGTTGGAGCATTTACACTGAAAATATAATGACTAACGACATTTCTTTGTCTTCCGGGAAATCATAATTTCATGAAATAGTCTCTTCTAGTGGTTTAATTATTTCTTTTGCTCAATTATACAGTTTTTCAATTAGTGTTTAAATATCTCCAGTAATGGGAAAATTGACTATAATAGAAGGGGAGACCTACTGAAAATTTTGAAATATTTAAATGATATTTTTGAATCTCTGCAAGGCAAAACCACTGTCCATTTAGTCAATTGTGCTAATTTTTAAATGTAATATATTATTTAATTAAAGGAAATATTATGTGTATGATACACACATAGTAAACTTCCTTCCAAATATAGGACTTTCCAGAAAACATTATGAGTGTCAGAATGGGAGATTTTCCCCCACAATCTTTGTCCATTTTTAATAGAATCATTTAGGGGCCAGTAAATTATCTGTAACTACATTTTTGCTATTCCATTAAACATTGATTTACCATTACTTAAGAAATTCGGTGTTGTGAATTAACATTTTAAGCCAATGCCCCATGTTTAATGAGAATTGTGTTCTCTTCCTTATTTTCATTGTGTGTCCGCTTTGGTCTTTGTGCTTTCACGTGATTTGTATCTGTCTCTCTGGCTCTGGCTCTCTCTCTCCCTCCTTCTCTGTCTCTCAATCTCTTTTAGTTTCCATATACGGGGGAACTCACGCCATACTTATCCTCTGAGTCCGGTTTATTTTAATTAGCGTGATGATCTCTAGCACAATTCGTGTGCCCATAAATGACATAATTTTGGCGGGGTTTTATGGCTGACAATATTTCATTACGTTCATATGGCACATTTCTTCATTCATTGTCATTGATGGGCATCTAGAATGGCTCTATATTTCAGCCATTGTGATTTTCAAACACAACACTTCCTAATTAACATCAGTTAATTATTTTGATAAACTTTGTACATTAACATTAAATTTTGTGGAGCACTTTTTCTACTTAGCTCAATATTTTTCAATGTTTTCAGTTCTTAGGCATCATAGCAGGGTCCACGTATGGGGAGGGACTTTTCTTCCAAAGGCCTTCCTTTATCCTCTCCCTTTCCTTTGCCAAAGGTAAATATTTAGATAAGTCTTTGGTTAACCTTCCCAGTGTTCATTTTGTTTTTAAATAAGAAAAGAAACGTGTACAGTATTTCACATCTTCCTTTTTGTTTGTTTTTCTTTTCTGCTTTTTTTAGCAGTCACTTCTAAAACAATTCCTACACTATACATAACCTTCTTGTAAGTGTGTAGGTATGACACAAGTTTTGTGTTTTGTATTACACAATACTCTACCCTATGATTGTAGCCTCCTTTAATTCCTGTGATTAGGCCTGTGAGGTGTTTCTGAACCTTAGAAATAAAATAACGATTAGAAAACATTTGCACATTTTATCCAGTATATACTTAGGGTAGATTCTTAGAAGTAGGACTGCTGAGTCAGTTACTGCTAGAGGTTCCCAGCTTTCTCTCTGGGTTCTGCCATTTTCTGTTCAACTAGAAATACAGCAGCAGGAGAATCCTATCTCCCAGAGAGCTTTGTTCAGGTTCTCAAAAAGTTTTGTTTGTTTTTTTGAGACAGGGTCTTGCTTTGTAATTCAGGCTGGCCCTGACCTTACTATGTAGCCAAGGCAAGTCTCAAACTCACAGCAATCCTCCTGCCTCTGCCTCCTGAGTGCTGAGATTACAGGCATGAGCCATCATGCCTGGTACTGTTGTATGTGGTTACTGGGGATCCAACCAGGGACCCCGCGTTTGCTAGGCAGCCGCTGGAACCTCTGAGCTAAATCTCCAGCCCTCAAAATTTTTGTTTTTAATAATTTCATAACAATGAAATAATGCTGATATATTTTAATTGACATTTCTCATATTATGTTTTATATTACATAGCTCTTCCAAATATTTTTTTTCTTTTTTTCTAATTCTTTTTTTTAAATTTTCAATAACTCTTGAAATTTAAGGGAATAAGCCCTTTGGCTATTTTATAATTTTAAATATATTTTACCAGTGCTTTATATAAATAATGTTTTATTTGTAATGCCTTTATTAGGTAAAAACATCATGTTACCTGATCTAATTATTTCATTAGTTGTTGATTTTTTAGTTACAGGTATCTGATCTGTGTTTTCATAGTTTTATTTTTCTTTCCTCATCATTTGACTGGGTTAATTTCACTAAAGGCTTATTTCTCTAGTATGTTTAGAATGCATCTATGATACAGCATACACTTTATTTTTAAATGGCTATTAATGCTGTTACACTGTTACTTTTAAGTCTTATCTTTTCCCTATGAATTAGTAAATCAATCTTATGTATTGTTAAATCCCAGAAGTATTTGTTATTTTATGGATACTTTCTCTTCTGTCTGCTTATTCATGTATAGTTAATATACTTTTTCTTTTTGAGACAGGGTCTCACTTTGTAGTTCAGGCTGGCTCTGAGCTCACTATGTAGTCCAGGCAAGCCTCGAACTCAGCAATCCTCCTGCCTCTGCCTTCCGAGTGCTGGGAATATAGGCGTGAGCCACCATGCCCGGCACTTAGTTAATATACTTTTTAATTACACAAATTTATAGCATATTCATACATAGCAAAATTTCCTCAGTCTTGCTGACTGTTTTAGAAAGTTTCCCTGGTGAATTTTATTTCATACTATTTTTCATTTAAAACTTACAATTGGCATCATTAGTTCTAGGGAATAAAAAAAATGTTCAGTTTTTATAAAGAATACAGTACAATTGTACCTTAGTTTAAAGAAATGTGATGTACTTAATATTACTCTTCCAATAAGAGTCACACTACCTGTGGAAGTCTATTTGTTTAACTTTAACCACTAGTTCACAAATTTGATGATAAATAATTTGCTTTTCCTTTCCATTTTCCACAGTGTAGTCTCATCCATTATAGACATTCAAGTCATAACTTGGTAATTGTGTTGAAAAGCATTAGATTTGAATCTCAATTTATGACAGTTGTTTTGTTTATGATCTTGTGTCACTATTTGTAAATCATGTCATGTTTTGTGCATTTTGTTAGCCTATTGTAGTTATATGTGTCGATTTTACACTCAGTTCATCAAAATGGACTTGGATTATTTTCCTTCATTACTCTGGGCATATTCCCAAGGATAGAAGATTGTGTGATATTTTTAGACACTATAATGTTACCAAAATGTCCTAGTGAAATCTTATGGACCAGTTTAAGAGAACATTTGTGGTAGATGTTTTGTGCCTCTTAAATTTATTTACAAAATATTTTCCAAAATAATTATTTTATATTTTCCAAAAATTTTAGTTTCAATATATTTATCTTCTCAATTCTTTATGTAATTTTCTTTACAGAAAAAATGTAAGTTACTAGCTTTTGTTATATTTTTCTACTTATTTTCCAGAAATATTGCTTTTGAATTTATTACCAATTTTTACTTAAAAAAACACTTTGGTACATGCTTTTGTTTAGTTAACTCTTTTTAGGTAAAATTATTTCAGTCATATTCATCTTAATTTTCGAGTTGTATATTTAACTCAGTTATTTTCAGTACCTATGTAACATCTTATTTAATATTATGAACATTTCCTTGAATACTGAATTCTATTAGATTTCGACAATTTGCAATGTTTTCTTTGTTTCATGATTCAAAAATTTTGCAGCAATTATTTTTTCTATATGGAATGACATTTTGCTTTTCCATGAACTTTATTGTATTTTAGTCATTGGATTTTAATATTTTCAAATCTTTGTTATTCACTAAGAATTTCCTTGTAAGGGAATACATTGTCAGCTTTGCAAATAATCATTTTATCCTAGAATATAAGTCGATGAAAGTTTTACAGATATGAGATAAGTGCTTGAAAATGAGTTTTTCTGCTGTACTATGAAGTTTAATATTTGCTTATAATTTCTATTTCATCACTTGAGTCTTTTGCCTTTCACTAGATTGTTTCCATCACAAGATCTACTTACATCGAAGAAATATGTATAAAAGTCTCCCATTGTTAGCAAATCCCCTTGATAAAAAAGTGTTACTTTAACCCAGAATTTTGGTTTGGCCAAAGAGTCTTATATCATAGTTTTCTTTTTTCATCATTTAGTAATTTTCCCATGAAATTTATAGATATTAGATTATGATATTACTATTGTGTCATTTTTAAATGTTCACCAACATGTCTTTCTACATTATTGTTAATCTTTTTAAAACATGTTTCTTGCATAAATGATAGAACTCGGCTGTTAATTCTTAGACCACCCCCAAACTTTCACTTTTTACCCAGGTAGAGTGTTTGTTTCAGTGTTCTTGTGTAAGTATAGGACTGCATTTTTCTCAGAAGTAAAGGTCACTGCAAAATCATTTAATCCAATTTCCACACTTGGTGTTGTTCAGGAAGCACAGAATAAAAATTGGAGCTTTGTGTTTCTCTACTTTTGTTAGTATTTTATATACAGATTCACTTTCCCTTTCAGATGCTCCCACGCACTTTATCTAATGACACTAAAAATTTGACTTACCTATTCAGATCCATGAGGGAGATTTTGATCTTTAGCTCTTCTACGTGATTTTCTCTATTCATGTGTGGTTCCACATAAAAGATGAGAATCTGATTTTCACAAGGAACTTTCATTGACACCTGACTCGAACATACATTTGTCTGTTCTCTTTCACAGACATATGAGCTCTTACTTAGGATTGGATCATCACTTATGTCATTTAAAAATTGATATTAATCTAAATATAGGGAGCTGATGCTAACCACTGTAATGGCTGATCTTCCTGGCCTTTTCTAAAATTGGCTTGCCAGTTTGTAAGCTGGTATTTACCCACCAGAACAGACACATTCCACAGAAAGAGAACAAGGGGCAAGTTTGACAACTGTGTGGTAGATAAATATCTAAAAATATGGAAGGCTGAGTGTCGCGGCTTTTCCATGTCTGACGCAAACACCATGCCTTTGCGTTAATATTTAAACACTGAAAGATCACGGCTGGATTGCAATGTACTTTAATCATGGAAAATCCATTGCTAGTTTCTATATCTCTGATGGTGTTCTTTGTGCATTTCATAGTTTATTAATATACAGTACCGAGTACATGGTATGTAGAGATCATCTGAATTTTTGCAAATACGCATGTGTTTAACTATCACTATAAGATAGTTAAATGTTCACTTTATTTTAAACATACAAATGAAGACTGCTTCTGACCCATCTTAACTTGGCTATTTGCATATTAAGTAAGCCAAACTGCATGTGCCATGAAATGAAGTCCAAATAAATTGCATTAAAATGATCCACACTGAAAATTCACTAAATATATATTTAAAATCTAGTCACCGTGGTAGTATTTATAAATGTAAGAAAAGACATGAATGACTTCTAAATATATTCACTAGTTCACTTCATTACACTCTGCTAGGTATCCTCCCTTGTGAGTAAGAGAAAACTGGATTTTCATGGCAAGTGAAATAATGTTAAATGTCATTAATGCAGGAGAGGAGTCTCTCACAATTTTTGTGGACAAGCGGAAGCTGAGCAAGCGGTCTGAAGGAAGTGAGTCCAGCAGCAACAGTTCTTCGGTCACCCTGGAAACCCTACATCAACTGGCCGCGTCCTACTTCATCGACAGGGACAGCACCCTTCGGAGACTTCATCACATTCAGATTGCATCCACTGCCATAAAGGTATGAGTGAGTTTGTCCTAACAGTGCTGTGGCCCCTGGTTTTTCCATCTTCAAAGTTCATTTCTTTATAGTTGCTTTCAATTGATTTAAATGACTATATTAAAAATTTTATTTTGAGGTGCTATTTATTTGGAGTTATGTAATATGTTAAGGATGAAATTGCATGAGATTTTCACTGGGTCAAGGATTTTCATGGCTAGATGTAACTGCAATAAATTTTATAAGTTACCATAAGGTATACAAGAATCCCTCTCAAAGCAGAGCTGGAAACACTTTTTAGGATTGTATTTCTTTTACAATTTTAAATAACATATATATTTTTAAATGTTATAGCAAGAAGGGGCTTTATTAGGTTCAAGGTTGTCTATGGTACAAAATAACATTAAGAAATACTGGCCTAGGATTATTTTCCCTGTCTTTCAGATACTGTCAAAAACTGAAGTACTCGGTTGTAAATTCCTAGAAGTTAAAATAAATTACAAGCTAGAACTTTTGGACTTATATTATGTTTCAACAAAGAATCATATGATCACGTCTATAGTAAGGTTGATTTTATCACACCAAAATGTGTAAATAAAGTAGCTCTACTTTTTGAAAAGAAGATGAGAGGAATATAACTACAGGGCAAGGACTTTGCAAGCTGAAGTTCAGAAGTTTCCCAGCAACAGTGAATTTTTAAACGTTTTTATGTCATAGTAGGTCATCAAGTTACATTCTCTGTCCAGTGGTGATTTTAAAACTAATCAAACATGAGCTGGTGCAGTGAGATCTTAGACTGTGTTGATTAGCAAAATAAATTATAAAGATAATTATGAGTGTTTTGAATTCAACATTTCATGGTTAATGTAAAAAGCAAGTAGCAAATCTATTTCACTCTTTTATATCCCTAAACTTAGTACATATATTTTTCTGTTTATTGAAGCTTTTTTACATTACTTCAATACCTTGCAAAATATGATGCACTATCCCAAGGTATATCTTTTGTTTATTATATAGTAGAGAAATAGAAGATGTTATGAAATTATATTTCAGTTAAGGGTTATACAAATAATACCCCAAAATTCTAAAATCCGTGACTTTAATACTAATAGTAGAGAGGGTTGGAAAAAATTTGTAGATGTAAATACACAATAGAGTTAGTTTGTCTTCTTAGTGGAGATGTTACATTATCTGTATTACTATGCTATACAGAAGTTGAATGTTGTGTATATAATTAGGTCTATACAACTAATACTATTAACACTCTATAGGTAAACATGTAGCCAGCACAAAAACAGATGCCTTCACTAATTTGGGAATGTTATAAGGAAGAATATTTTTGGAGATATTTAGCTTAAGAACCCTGTGAAGAAAAAGACTTTCAGAAATCAATTTTAATCACATAAAGAGTAATTTAGCCTGTTTTTTAATAGAAAAACATCATAGTAAGTGTATATTATATGCTTACTGATTTTTTTGGTGTAGAAATATACAGAGTTACACAATAATTTTATACTTATCCTAAACAAGAAACACCCCTACACAGTTAATGTCTATTAAAAAAGGACTAAAACCACCGATTCTGTTGGGCCTGCTACTGTATATTGATACTGTTCTGTTTCAACTTGTGCAACTGGAAATAAATCTTCATGAAGTTTATAATCTCACTGTGTAGTAAAAGTGAAGCGTTTTAAGGAGAAGTTACTTTACTCAGCAGTGTGAGATATAACAGCATCTCACGAAATGAGAAAAGCTTAACATGAATGTGGAGACTCAGCAGCTGCACTTTGACAGAGATGCAGAGACTGACTCAGTCCTCGCGAAAATGAGAAGGAAACCCCGAGCACAAACAGAAGCGCTGCAAAGTCTGTGGTGTAGCTGCAGCTGGAAGGGAAGGGGCATTATAGATCAGACAGAAGAAACAGATAATTTGGGACTGAAGCAAGGAAAGGTTATAGAGAGTGTTTGTATTTAGTTCCGTAAGTGGAAAAAAAACCAAAAAGCAGGAAATGAGATGTTTGCTAACAGACATGAATATAGGTAACTTGTGCATGAGGAAAGTAGAGAGGAGTGGGAAAGGGAGAGGGGACGTTATGCAAATTTAATTATGGCTTACTTAATTAGTGGTGTATTTATCTATTCGCTGATTTGTTCACCAGACATGGTCTTACTGCGCAGTTCTGAACAGCTTCCAGTTCACTGTGCCCTTCAGGTTTGCCTGAAAATCACCGCAATCCTTTACCTCATTCTCTCTAGTGCTCTCTGTGTCATGATTCTAGGAGAACACAATTTGAGGTTTAATATAATTTCTTGGACAGTATCATTTATTTTCATTGCAGTTTAAGTTATCAAATGCGTTCCTGTCCAGACAAAGGACATATCTCATATACAAGTCTGTCTAAGAGTTTCACTGTTGAACTTAAAGGTACAGGTATAGGAGAGTGGGTGTGGAAGACAGGGGTAGACCAGGTCTAAAGGCAACCAACCAAGAAAATCTTCCATAGTCAAATAAACAGTTTAATACAAACTACTCTTAAGTGTCTTTCAACCAAGAGCTGAACTCTAAGTCCTTGAGATTTAATCATTGCAATCATATTTTCAGAAGTCCCTCCGCATTTAAGAAAACTCACAATTTCTTTGATTCAATGACACAACGTTTGTTTTCTGTGCTATGTACTGCAGATTTAATGTTTTGAACAAGTGGTGATTATTACTGTCCTTGGATGCACAGAATTTTTAGAGACAAACTATTTATTGAAAATAAACTCAATTATCAGAAGACAGCAAAAATATAATTATATCTTCAATATGATTCCAGCTTTTATCATGTGAATTCTGTAGAAGAAAAAAGTTCGTACAATTATTTTTCTGTATAAGCCAATACCTAGTAAATGGAATAGAACAATTTGTCATTTTTATCTTATAATTATAAAAGTAAATGCAAAAAATGCAGATAGTTCATTAATATACCTTTCATTAAAACACAGTAGCTCATGCACCCATGTAGCTTAATTAATTTCTATAATGGTGCAATTAATGGAAATAATAAGTCATATTATTTCTTATTTTTATCTATAGTGAAAAACCATACCAGATGTACAGCACTAGCAATTATCTTCAGAAGGTTCAATTCACTTAACTCAAATAATTGAAGTCACTAACACATTTTTATTTTGAAATCATTTAATAGACATTATTATGTAACTGACACTAAGAAAAATCAAAACTATTGCACGTTTTGAGGGAAATTTAATATAGCAACTGACTTGGATTATTGGCATATGCATAATAGTAAACCAATTATCGGTACGTTTTAGGGTTACACAATGATAACACACACTCACACCTGTACATTATACATCCTATCTCTCTTTTTTACATTATCTCTTTCCCCAAAGCTCCTTCCCCTTGCTGTGCACAAAAGCTTTGTTTCTGTTTTTCTTCTATTTTAACTTTTTTCTTGTCTCTTATTGCTTTTCTCCTTCCTTCTCCCCTTGTCTTCCTATTTAAACATTTTCTCCATATTTACCAATATCTGTTATTCTTTTTACTCCTTATTCTCCTTTTCTTTTTTTTTTTTTTTTTTTTTTTTTTTTTTTTTTTTTTTTTTTTTTTTTTTTTTTTTTTTTTTTTTTTTTTTTTTTTTTTTTTTTTTTTTTTTGAGACAGGGTCTCGCTTTGTAGTTCAGGCTGGCTCTGGGCTCACTATGTAGTCCAGGCAAGCCTTGAACTCAGCAATCCTCCTGTCTCTGCCTCCTGAATGCTGGGATTACAGGCATGAGCCATTACACCTGGCTTTACTGCTTATTCTCACGTTTGCGTCCTCACAACAGAGAAACAATGCAGGATTTATACACGTGTGTCTTATTTATTTGATGTTGGAAAATGGTTTCAAGGAGCATCCATTTAGCTATAAATGTCTAAAGCTCACCCTTTATGGCAGAGTAGTACTCCACTGAATATATGTATGTGTATATCATTCATCATTGATGGGCATAGGATCCATGGGGAAAAGGAGCCCTTCTCCTTTATTGGTGGAAGTGTACATGGGTGCAACCCTCCTGGGACTCAATGTGGAGATTCTCTTAAAAACTAAAAAGTATCTTTCCAAAAGAAGTAAAATAATCATTCCACAATGACATATGTGCACCCATGTTTATAATGGCACAGTTTTCAATAACTGAATCTTGAAAGCAGCCCAAATGCCCATCAACTGACAAATGGTTTATACACTTTAAAATCAACAGTTACAGATTATGCGGTGTGTAAAATTTTTTACACAGTTTTAGTTTTTTAAGTAATAATTACTATTTTTTGAAATGATGACTGGCATGTTAACTATATGGTATTATATACAAAATATGAGGTATCTTTTCAAACTATTGTGGTTAGAATGGTTTTACATAGTAACCAATATTTCAGCTAAAAAGTCAAATCATGAAATATTTTGTTAGTGGAGAATCATTTACCTGAGAACTTTATGGACAAAGTTGAGAACAAGTCTCACAACTTTAAACTGTGTAGTAAATTAAAATTGAAATTTATTTATAAATTGAATAATTTCCAAAGAATCAGTTTTCAAATAAATTACTTAGTTGTTCAGAATAAAATTGGCATCATTTCATGATTTTAAAAGACCTTAGATAAAAACATTCACATATGAGACATTTGCAGTAACTGCAATTTTAATTTCATAAATCATGCATAATTTTAGGGAGGATTCCACTTAATTATTTTTGTTGTTGTATAAGATGTACATGATATTTTAAATTCATATACATTGTGAACTACATGCTAGAGTTAAGGGAATAAAGTTTCCATCTTTTCTTTACTTGTACTCTTTTTAAAATTGCTTTTATTGGCACTTTTAGGTATAGATTATGATCACATTCCTCGTTGAGACTCTGGACCCGTACATGCTATATCTTGACTCCTAATTTGCCCTCGTGCCCTGACCTCCCTTTACTCTCTTGGCATATTTCCAACATACAGTAAAACTCTGTAACCTCAGTCTTCCTGTTGTTCATTTAATCTCTAGACTTATTCATCCATTATAACTGCAGTTATCATAATTTTCAAATCCGCATCTCCCTTTACTACAAACCTACATCAGTTCTTTCTGTTTTTCCATACTTTATCCACTGTTTTTCTACACTTAAGTGAAATGACACAGTCTATTTATTTCTATGTCTGGGTAATATGACTTATGAAGGCACCGTTTTTTTTTTCAAGGTTAAAATAGTATTTCCTTCCATATAGGTTTATTTGTGTGTGTATGTGTGTGTACATATACACATAGCAATTTCTTTATGTTATCCTTCCATAACTGACTTCTGTATTCCTCAGTTTCCCTATCTGAAAAATTGCAACAATATTATAACAAACCTGTAAATACAATAATGTCCATAGAGTTGTGATTTATATGCCCAGAAGTGGGATTGCCAGTTTATATTGTGGTTCTGTGTTTAGTTTTTCAATACATCTTCTTACAACTTTTCATAATGTGTACACTGCTTTATGTTCTCACCAACAGTGTATGAGGGTTCCCTCTTAGTAAAATACTTGCGATGTTTGTTATTTTTTAACTGGTAATTTTTTTAGGATTTAGAAGAAAATATACAAGCATATATAAAATATATGCATTTCAGCTTATAATTAAGTGATAGTTGACAAAATTAGTAATTTCAATCAAATTCATTCCAAGCGTATATAATTGTGTGAACTTATTTACCAAATTCAAAAAATTTTGAGAGATATTAATTCTCTGCAATTTTGTATAAACAATATATCTTTAAAGTTGAAGACTGTCAAAGAGGAAAGGCATTGAAAGATGAAGGAAATGGGAAAGAGATAAGAAGGGAAGGAAAACAGATGGAAACAGGAATGAAGACATGTTATACACCAACTTCCTAGGAGAAATTTACTAAATTTTTCCTAAAATATATACTAGAGACAGGGTTACATCTGGGGGGGAGCACTGCCCGCTGCTTCGTCCTCTGGGAAGCCGCTGGGATCCCAACTAGGACTCAGTGCTAAAGGACAGGGACAGAGTTTAATGGAAGAGGTGTAATGTAAGATTGTAGAGAGGAAAGGAGGGAGGAAGGGCTGATAGATAGCAACACTGATAAGAAAGGAGCAGGGTCAGGGCTCTGAAGAGGTGGAGGCTGGTGAGACTTTCCTTTCCCCCTGTTTTTTTTTTTTTTTTTTTTTTTAGGCAGGGTCTCACTTTGTAGTTCAGGCTGGCTCTGAGCTCAGTATGTAGCTCAGGCAAGTTTCGAACTCAGCAATCCTCCTGCCTCTGCCTCCTGAGTGCTGGGATTATAGGCGTGAGCCACCACGTCCAGCTTTCCCCCTGTTTTTATGGAAAGGGTGGTGACCTCCCGCACACACACACACCCCTGCAGTTTCCCATCACTGTATTGCTTTCTGGGCACTTCTCTCTAAGTTCATTTCTTTCTGTGGTCTCTGCAGCTTCTTTCTTTCTTGATGTTCGCTTGTCTTTCACATCCCTCTCAAGGCCTCATCTTTAGGGTAGGAGGCTTGTTGCAAGGGGGTCCCTAGTCTTTGTACTTGGAGTCAGCAAGAAGGCTGGTGGATATCTGTCGTAGAGTGAATACTATGGTGACTCTAGAATGAACATGCATGTGTGTGGGTGTAGAGGTTATCACACAGGTGTGAGTACACACTTCCTTAGTCAGTCCCCTCTCTTCTTTGTTCCCATGATATTTTATCGGCAGTGAGAACAGCTTATCATTTGGGCATCTGGTATGTCTCTCTGTGTCCTGCCTTTCAGCTCTTTTTTCGGTTTTCTTGGTGCAAATCCCAAGTCTATTTTGTGCCTTTTAAAGACTTTTTTTATCCCTTGTCTTTGATTTGCTTTTCAGGGAAATTTCACTAATAAAATTTGAATTTAAATCCTTCTAGTCAGGATTAACTAGTAGAACCAAGGAAACCCGTCTTTTATATTCTTATCTACAGACTAGCATCCCCAAAGCCCCAAAGTAAACCACAAATTTAGTCTGTAAAAATACCCATAAATATTAAAAAATGATGTCCATTCATTCATAGACTGTAGTTCATTGGCACATCTGTAAATTAGAAATCAACAGCTTTGGGTATATAGTTCAATATTTTTGTTTAATTAACATCCTGAGTCTTCATAAGGTTGACCATAATTTTCTACTTTGCATTTTAGGTATTTATTTTGACAAGTAGGTCTTATTTTCTGAAGGGCAAAGGCACAAGCTTTTCATTTCTATATATGTGCTACACACATATATATTACCATACGCACATACCTATATCTACATATAAGATAGATAGATAGATAGATAGATAGATAGATAGATAGATAGATAGAGAGATACTAGTTGACAAATGGTAGCAAACTTCTTAGATTAAATCCTAAGTAGATGCATCAAGAAAAAAAACCTTAAATTTGTGCTGTTTTTCTGTTATGTGTTACTATTATGTTCTTATTTAGAGCTCTATCCCTATTTGATATTTCTTTATAATCACCTGGAGGTGATTATAATCATTAAAGACATCATGATTAACCTTTTTTGTTTTTTCTGCATAAATCAGTATTATATTCTCCCAGAGTCAAAGAATATCTGTATTTTTCATGTGATGCATTATATCTAATTATATTTTCTATGTTATAACTGGGTGCTAATCATTTTTCCATTTCCAAAGAGTATTAATAATAACAGTGTCTCTAAAAATAAAACTGAGAAAATATATATCATTTTTAAAAATTCTGTCAATTTAAACCTCTTTAAACTCAGGACTTTATGAGGCAAAATAACTGAAACAAGTTCAAACCTCCTTCTTTAATATCTGACACCTATATATGACAAACACCATATATATCTATGTGTTTAACCCTATGCTTATGTCTATATGTATGTCTACATCTATCTCTGTCATGTTTTTCTCGGGAGGGGGGTCAGTATTCCAAGCTGATTTAGCTAATTCCCCCTAGTCAGTATCCATCAGAGCTGATTTCCACTTGAGTCTCAATTTAAGGATGATCCATTTCGAAGTTTATGGCATTTTTTTATAGAAATCCATTGCTTTTATCTAGATTAAGGTCTCATTTGCTTTGGAGTTTTAATGGGAGTTATGTTCAATTATTTGACAACTGAGCCTTTTCATAACTCACAATATATTAATTTGGTCAGTATCAGTAAGGAGGAGTCTCTAGCAAGCTAATACATGCATCTACTATGTAGTAACTACACAGGTAATCATGTCATTATTATTACTTAAATCACTTTCAGAAAGGATGCAGTATAAACAAAAAGATAATTAGCATATTATAAAGTTTATGGCATATATTGAAATAAACAGTATCCCAGTGATACCATGAAGACAGGGAGGGAAAAAATGGAAGGATATATCTATAAGATTTTTCTATTTTTAGTGAAATGACATAGTGTCCTTTGTATTATACTCTGTATCCAAACAGTCACAAAAGTAACAGAATGAAAAAGGTGATAAAGTAACAGAAAAAGGTGATAAAATTCTATTAAAAATCTCAAAGCAAACAAAAAATATTTTAAAGGGGAGAAAAACTTGCAGAAAAGTAGAAAAAACATATCAAGTCGATAGGGTTATAATTTACTATAAGAAAATTATCACAGCAAATGTAAACAATCTCATCTACTCAGCTTTATTGAAGGCACAGATGGTTACACTGATCCAAATGAGATCCAAGTTTATATCACCTGCAAGAAAATTGTTGAAGATATAAGAGGAGGTTAAAAGTACAAAGATGGTCTGTGCTTCACAGTGCACACTGCAATCCCAGTATGTGGGAAGCTGAAGCAAGAGAATCACCATGAGTTTCAGGCCAAGCTGGGTTACATAGTAAGTTGAAGATCAGCCGGAATTACACAGGGAGACCAAGTCTTAAAACACAAATAAAAAACAGAAAACAAAAAGCTAACAACAACAGTCCTCCCACCAAAATTAAAAAGACAGAGGTACATATATATGAAAATATGATTTGTTATTTTAATACAAGAAAAAAACAAATTTCAGAAAAGAATATCACCTTGGTAAACTCACTGAATAATATAAAGACTAATGTTGATCCAGAGACTATAAAAGTCTGAAACATATCCCTAATCAAAGAACTTTTAACACATACAAAACAAGAAATAGCAGAGAAAGAAAAACAGAAACTCATAATGGATTGTGTTAATTAAATTTCTCTCACTTCTGAGACAAAAGTTACAAAGGAAGGGACTTATTTGGTTAATGGTTCATAGAGTTTATCTCTTTCCCCCAAAATATGTGTTTTTGTAAATTTTACTTCACTGACACCATCTTTTATGAAATGAAAACAGTAAAAACAAAAACCCTTGAATTTTGTTTCTGTTATGAGAGCAAGTCTATTGAAAGTTTGTTTATATGCAATGAGAATTGAAAGTCTGTTCTTTTAGCCTCAGATATTTCTTCCTATTACCCTCCAAACAATACTAATTATATAATGACAGTATACTGTGCTACATTAGCTAGTTTTTCTATATTAGCTCGTAGAGATTCCCAGAAATACTAGGAACTAAAGATTTTTACTGTTGAAGTGTTTGAGCCCCAGTATTTTGAAGTTCATGAAAACTAAAGGGAATTTAGAACTAACTAAATATTTGTAGGAATTGGAAATAAAAATAGAAGCCCATTTCAGATATCATGTAGAACTACTGTCACAACTATCTTCAAAATAATTCTCTCCACATTAAACTTAAATATCTAATACTCTGCTTTTGGTGCAAAACTTGTTCCTGTAAGCTGTACAATGAGTAAGATTACATCTTCTCTAATGATTTCAATCAGTTGATATTTCAGAAGGGGCAGAGTTGGTCAGAATTCAGAGGTAAAGTGACTGGGCATGAAATTCATCCAAACATGCAAAAAATAATTATGACCAATTCTTCACAAAATTTTAGTTTAATTATTGATCCGAACACAGGTTACATATCAGTTTTGATTGCTTATTTTTTCTTCAGCAAAGTTTAGTACTTTGTGTCTTTCTAGGAATGTCTTCATCCCCATTATTGCTTTGTTGGTTTGCAATTTCCTACTATTCCTTTAATATCCTAATCTTCATGAAGGTGCAAGTTTTTATATATCTGTGGTTAACTTGAGATGTCATTGGCATTGATGGGCTTTTTCCTTTATTTTCTGACCATATTCAGCTAATAAATTCCGCTTACTGTTAGATGCTTGGAATTGCCTGGAACATTCTTTGCCCCATAAACTCATCCAGTCAAACGGAGTGTCCTTTCAAAACACACACTCTCTAGAGTAAGTGTTTTGCCTTGTTCTGAGCCTTGAACCACCGTGGCCTCTGTATGATCCACCAGCTCTTTCTAAAAAGTAGCTGGACAAAGTCTAACTCATTCAGTTTCAGAATTCATCAAATTTTCACCAAATGGCTTTCATACAAGCTCTGACATTTTTTATTTGAATTCTTTATTGGTACATTTTATATACAGTTTACAATCACAATCAACACTGGGAAATTTGTACCAGTATATGATAGAAGTTAATTTTCATTTTTACCCATATCCTTACCCACCCACAATGCCCCACCCCATATCTATCTATCTATCTATCTATCTATCTATCTATCTATCTATCTATCTATCTATCTATCTATATGCTATTTCTTTTTCTTTCCAAGTTATATTTATTCTTTCCCCCCATTATGTTCCCCCACCACATTCCCTTTGAATATTTCCTCTTTTACAAAATGTACCATACATTTAAGCTCTGACATTTTTGAGAGTACCTTCAGCTTAAAGTTCACGTTCTCTTCTTACCAATAAAGTTTGTTATTTTAGAAAAAAAGATTAGCAGCTGTCTGTATTGCGCCTGTTTCCTGTCCCATGCAAAAAAGTCTGTACCAGGCTCTGAGCTCTGTTCTGCGTAGGAGCAAAGGAAACAATACCAAGCTTCACTTTGAGAGGCATCAACACTTCACACTGAGTTTCTGGTGAAGCGGAGGAGTCTAATGCCTTACAGCAGCTCTCAAGACTTCTTTTACCCACTCATGAACACATTTGAAGATTTTTATCCCTTTCAAGCTCTCATTGGGTTAGAAAGGACAGAATCTGAGAAATAAATTGTGAAGAGAAATAGGTTCTTAAATCCAATAAATGGTCTCCTTTTATAGGATGGTATTTTCAAAACCATCAGTGTTCACACAACTACATATGAATAAGATTTTTCTTTAAAAATATCCAGGTATAAAATAAATCTTCCAAGACAATGGTCATCCAAAAAGAATTTTGCTAACACTTATCATCTTCATAATTATGGTCCTTGTATTCCACATAAAGAAATGTTTTGGTCAGAGACAGATATCAAAAACTCCATCACTAAAAATTGGCCTAGGACAATCATTGTCTTTAGAATTTTAAGTATTTTCAGTAACCTTATAGTGTTGCTGTTCTAACATTTGTTGAAATACTGGGAAAATGTATTCCATTATCAATGTAATATTCAGAAAATTTTGTGGAGATACTGGCAAAATGAAATTCAGAAAGCAAGGAAAGAAAATAAGGAATAAAAATATAAAGAAATTTGTAGTGATGGGTTTATTAAATATTTCCATTGTGATTATATAGCAAGTTTTTAGTCATTGAAATACAAATGATAATATAAAGAATATAACAATTGAAATTTAAATTTCACTTATAATTTAAGAAAAATCAGAAAACACAAGTAGGATCTTTTTCCTAAGAATATAACTTTATTTTTAGCATAATTGTATATCCTGTTATAGTAATATAAGAAAAGACCAAACAAATAAGATTATGATGAAATCTGGGTTTGGGGACATGAAGTAATTGTGAAACATATGTGGAAGATTTTAACTTTTTGATTGGTAACTTTTTTTTTTTTTTTTTTTTTTTTTTTTTGCTCTTAGCTGCCCCCTCTTTCAAGGCTATAATGCATAAAGTCTCAGACTCTTTTAAAAAACTGACCTCATACATATGCAGGACTCTTGATCAATAACTCATTTGTGACAGTGGTTTGTTGGCCTCTTTTGTCATGACTCCCTGAGATTTTCATTAGCAAATTCTTAGGGTTGTAGAACCACTTTTCTGCTCATATAGTGTCTCTTAGGTTTTTCTTGTTATACAATCCCAAATCGATTACATTTTAATCACTTATCTAAATTCTTTCTATTCAGTGTATTTATTTTAAAATGTGTATATTCTCTCACTCAGCCTTTGTTTGCTTCTCTAACTCTAACAGCGCAAGTTCTAAAACCAGAGCACGTGAGTCCCAATCCTGGCTCTTCTGTTCCTGGGTGAAGTACAACATTCTACTTCCTTAGGCTTTAAGTAGCATCTCCAGGAGAAGGGGCTTTGCTGAGGGAATGAGTGAGTTAACATCTGCAAAGATCTTTGGGCAATATGTGTTGTGTAAAAGCCCTAGTCTTAGTAACTTGCATACAAAATATTTCATTAAGTGCCGTTTTATTCCAAGAAGTTGCATGTTAATCTTTTGGCCTTTCCACTTGGAGCTCAGTACTAGATAGCTCTATAAAAGCTAAGGAAGTTAAATGAACCTAACTCAGTATGAGTGGAATTGATGTTGTAGCCCTGAGAAAAGGCGGAAAGCACTGAGATTCAAATTGCTGCAGTTCAGGGAGCGGTTACACATGTGGCCTGGATGCTGAAAAAGCTTTGTGCAGCTTTACAGGAAACCTCAATAGGCTTTTAACTTTCCATATCTTCATATTTCTCCTGTCTCAGTCCAGCAGAATAATAGCTCTACTACTAAACTCTGACTTTTGGAAATAGCTTGTTTTGTTAATAACATATACTCGCCTTTTTATGACAGCTCTGGATATTGGGCTTTGTGTTCTTCAAAGTATGAGAAACATCCCAGCTGTACTAAGAAATTCTAAATGACACCAAGGTCTTTGGCAAAACTTCCTTTGTCTTTGAAATGCCTGCAGTGCTAAATGTGGAGGACATACCATTGTACATGGCAATACTAAATATTGGTTGATTGTGTTTTGTTGAACTTATACCAGCTTCAGTTATAAATATGCTTTCCAGAGAAAATTATCTTCCTAAACTGTACAAAGTGACTATTAAATTTATTTTAGAGAATATTTGAGAACCAGTCTATGGAGAGATACATGTTTTCTCACATTGAATTAGTACAAATTCAATTCTATCAAAATTATCTTTGAATGCGAGGAAAGCTGAATTGGTTTGCTTGTGTTTGATAACAGCTCTGGAAAGCAAAATAGCATCTGTTATTTGGAATGAATGTGGCATGGCTTGTTAAGTATCAGTTTCTATGCTTTTGTAAAATATATGACTTTTAATGCGTTAAGTAGAAAAATAATAATTTTGTGTTCTATCTCTTTGGTATTGTTATGGTGTTGACTCGATGACTTCTCAGGAGATGATTTGTGGGCATCGTTAGGTCTTGGGCATCTTTCTCAAATTCTGTATTGTATTCCTGGGAATAAAGTTTACCCTTAGCAGAGAGATGCCCGCTCCCACTGCTGCCGCTCACGGGTACATACCCGAGTCACCGCGTCACACAACGTTAGACAGAGACGAGAGAACAGGGGACCGAAAAGCTCCGACTCGGTAGCTGCAACTCCTCGTTTGTTGCTCCCGTTATACTCCTCACTAACCAACTGTATAATTGTCCCCAATTAACAGTCTTTTCTAGGTGTAATTTTAGTCATCTTCAAAAAGGAGATAATAATAGCGCTGATGAAGGCTGATTGACACACACTGGATGTTTTTAAAAATGTTAACTTTGTTAATTATGCCAGTAATAGTAAGCATTGAGGCAGACTCCAAGCCATTCTCTAGAATTTTGCGGGGTTGAAGATAAGAAACAGGCCAAAAGTCTCTGACCCTCAAAAGAAGGCCTTTCTTGTAAAGAGAACCCACTCAAAGGCAGATTATGTATGAAGATGCACCCATCTTTTGTTGGAATTTGTAAATGTACATTAAGTTTCACACAGAATAGCAGCCTCCTGGTAAGTTCTATCTCCTCACTCATAATAAAGAACATAGTTTATAGGACATGGTAAAATTTGCTTCTCGAATTTCAAAAAAAAAAAAACGATTTCAGTTATCCAAAATTTTGTCCATTTTCTTTTTCAATGGTCAGCTCCAATTTTTGCCTCGATTGTAGTCACGAATTATGCATATTGGGATTGTAAAGTTTAGGTGTTTTGAACAGTTCTTTATCTTTTTAAATCAGCATTTTTCTTATAGAAAGGAAATAAGAAAAAGAAGATTCTTCAAAGCAAATAATTTATTGATCTAAATATTACATGTTTGTAGAAAAACATATGGTACGAGGTATGGCATAAGGGAATGAAAGGCTACAGTGTAGTTTATACTCAGCTCAACCTGATGGAGGACGGGCCTCCTTGTAGACTTCAGTATATGTGATAGTGGTAGTTTTAACTGTGCTACCATTTAAAAAGTCATTACTTCGATGGTTTAAAATGTAAAGGATTATTTATTCCTTTTACATTCCATATCTGCTGCAGGATAATTTATTTTTGTGGGATATGTTGTTTCCTCTCAGAGGAAGACACAAGAATAGAACTCTACTTTGGATTGTTGGTAGCAAAGAGGGAAATGATGAAGTTGAAGGTACATGATGGCTTTTAAAAGTTACATTTAAAAGTGTCATTTGATAATTTCAGTTCACAATCTTGTGGCCAAAGCCAGGCATAGTGCAACCTTAAGGTCAGAAGTAGGAGAAATATGCCCGAAGAACAAGCAGTTGTTGAAAACTTGCTATTAATAAACACGGTTGAGGAGACACTGGTTTTTTAAAATTGCCAGTAGATGGTGGTGGTCGAAAAACAACATTTGTGAAATATGATGACGATGATGATCTCAAAAGTGCAGACTATAAACTCTTGTATTACCTGTGTACTGTTTAGTCATCTATTATTTTCCTGCTTGTCCTATTCCAGTGTAGAGAAGTTTTATATTTTTCCCAGAGGGAATATCTCTAAGAAAGAATGGGGCTGTCTACAAAAAGAATGAAAAAATATATTTTTCCACTAGTAAAGTTTATTATTTTGTTTTAAGAAGAGGAGAAACTATGACAATAGAGATAAACATGCCTGTGATTTCAGAAATATAATCAAGTCAATTTCAGAGGCTGGAGAAGAAAATTTAAAAACTAATGTACACCCATCTTTATAGCAGCTCATTTTGTGATAGCTCAATCTTGGAAACAACCCAGATGCCCATCAACTGGAAACTGGATAAAGAAGATGTGGTTTTTTTTATATAATGGGGTATTACTCTGCCATAAAGAATGACAAGTTTCATTCATTTATGTGCAAATGGATACACCTTGAAGACACATTAATAAGTGAAGGAAACAGATCACAGATATGTAAATATAACATCTTTTCTCTGGCATGAGAATCTGTAGATGTAAATGAGTTCTAGAATGTATGATAGATTTTGTAAAATAGGAAATAATCAAAGGGAATGTGGTGGGAGAACATACTGAGGGGAAAGAATAAATATGATTTGGGTAGAAAAAGAAATAGCATGTGTATAAGGAGTGGGGTGTTATGGGTGGATAGGGATATGGGTAAAAATGAGAATTAACTTGTGTCATATACTAATATAAATTCCCCGATGTTGAGTGTGATTGTGAGCTGTTTATAAAATGTACCAATAAAGAATTCAATAAAAAAGACAAAAAAACCCCTAATGGAATAGTTTAATAAGTGTGATTAGAAGAAAATGGCAATAGCTAAGACAAGGAACAAGGAACCAAGGAAGAATCTACAAATGTTATTTCCGAGAAAAAGACAGAGACAGAGACAGAGACAGAGACAGAGACAGAGACAGAGACAGAGACAGAGAATGAGACAGAGACACAGCAAGAGATAGAGACAAGGCATAGTGAGACAGAGATACAGACAGACAGAGCAAGATACAGAGAAACTTCATACATCCTAATTAGAGTCAGAGAATGTGTTCTTAAATGCAATAAACAATTATTTGTAAAATTGATGTTTATTAATGAACTATTGACATATTCCAAATATTTCAAGGAATGGCATAATTTTCTATCAGCAGTGAACCTTAAATTGATAACTCACTATTCTGTACTTCTCTTTCTAGCCTCATTCTTACCAAAAAGACATAATGTTCTGCTGAATTTATCACATTTATGCAAAACTCTAAATAACAACCACTATCTCTTTTCTGCTATTGCCTGTTTATTCCATATTCCTGATCCATCCGTGGGCTTTGCAGGTGCCCAGTTCTTCCTCTCCATTCCTGATAAGATATTGTTTCAAGTGCTTCTGATTGTATAGATTTTTTACTTCATTTACGATCTTCCAGATGCAGTATGCATAGCATCCCAAGACGAATTTCTGCGATTCATTCTCAAGCCATGTGCCAATGCTGCACAGTAAGGAGGGTGCACGTTTCCTATTATGTCTAGTGCCACACAGGTAATATCCCCTGGCAGTGGGTGATATCCTGTCCCTGGCCCTTCCCGCTTTCACCATTTCATCCCTGGCTTGAGTAGTGACATGAAACAGGGCTTAGCAAATTGAAATATAAGTGAATAAGGATCCAGGATTCTCTCCACAAGCTGAAGTATAAATGGGTTTAAAAATAGTAAGGGTGAATGCCATTGACAAAATGTGATCTTTACAAAGACATGTGCATTTTTGCCTTTAATAGTCTAAACAAATAGTCAATAGCAAATTCTTCCCATGTGAACTTTGAAAACTTTACAAGATCTTAAAGAAGATTGAACTAGATTTAAAAATAATTTGTCATGGGCTAGATACATATGTATGTGTCTCCACATAACAGATATTTTCCCATAATTCATGGAGTCAATCCATTTGAGTGAGTAAAACTTGCTGGATGGTGTTCTGGAATTTATATTTCAGAGTACTCACCTTTCCTTCCATCCAGATTGAAGAAGGTGGGAATGGGGCTGGGGATTTAGCTCAAGTGTGCCACACCAACCTTGGATGCACAAGGGCCTGAGTTTCATCCCCGATACCAAAAAATAAATAAATAAATAAAAAGATGGGAGTGAAATTACATTTGCACTTTAAAATGTATTTTAAGCAGTACTAACTTCCTAACTTTTCTGTAAGTTGATCTTAATTGTATTTACTTTTTAATTATAGTCATCTATTGAGAATATTTGGGCTGAAATGGAAATTTTTCTTATCTTAAAAAGGATGATTTTCTTTTCAATTTATAAGTTTCTTTGAGACACATAATGATTCGTTTACTCTAAAATGTATAGTAGTGGTGCCTTCCATAGGTTGAAAACACTGGAGCCTGTTTTATTTATTTGGGTGCTTCAAAACTGCATTAGCATTTTCCTAACTTCAAAATGGCTAAAGCAACTTCATTTAAATTTCAAAGAAACTCACACTGAGTTCATATTAATACCTGAAAATCTCATCTAAGATAGAATCATACCAAATAAAGTTATGATCTGTAGTAGAGATAGATATTGTGCCATCACATCTTTTGTGTACTTAATGCACATAAGCATTAGACATATTTTATTTTCTTGATGCTTACTAGAGTCAGTTTTAACTTTTTAAATTCACACCTTGTATAGTTAAAACAAAAGTGTGTTAGTAATATTGGGGGAAACATTTAGTTATTCTTAGTTTGATTAATATTATATTAGAAACCAAAATTATATGATACATGTGATTATATATATATATATATATATATATATATATATAGTTTTTTTTTTTTTGAGACAGGGTCTTGCTTTGTAGTTCAGGCTAGCTCTGAGTTCATTATGTAGCCCAGGCCAGCCTCGAACTCAGCAATCTTCCTGTATCTGCCTCCAGAGTGCTGGGATTACAGGCGTGAGCCACCACGCCCGGCCATATGATCCTATATTTTGAGAAATAATCATGTTCAGTGTTTTACGTCAGTATGACATTGTCTCAAAAATTTCAAATGGCCTCGTTTTTTGGTAAATGTTGATTTTGTATCTGTGATTTGCCCAGCACTGCCTGCTGACAGCCTGCATAAGTGAAAGGGACACATTTTTGCCCTTGAGGTGTTTCTACTGGTGAGTTAAATGTCTAGACACAAGAAAGCAAAGCAATGTGACAGAATTAGACTTACTGCTTCCACACTGATGAATCCTTTCCTGAAAGAAGTTGAAGGATGTGCTCAGAAACCTCTGACCTAGAACTTGAGGCACATATATCAAGGCAATAGCATAGAAAGAGAAAAACATATGGAAGACAAAAGGCGTACAGCAGCAGGAATAGGGAGGAACTCCTCAATGTGTCCAGAAGTTGTGCTGGCTTGTGCACAGTGTTTACAGAGTTTATAATGCGGTAAATTGAGCTAATTTCCCCTGAGCCTCCATCCGTGTTTTTACCTCACCCTCTGCCAAAAGGGTTTGTAGAATGAAGTGTTATCTGATGTACATTTCTGGTCCTTAAATGTTGGCCTTGGTCAACATTTGACTTTGGTCAATGGAAAGTTAGTCTGCTTGTCTCAAAGTCTTGGCATGTACTTCTGTGGTTGAAATTTCCTCTCTTGTTCTCTCTCATTGTCATGGTATAAATTCTGTCTTGACAGGCCCCCTCTTGTTAGCTCCAGTCCTGGCATGAAGAGATACAGAGCCCATAGCAACACCAACCTTCACTCTATGAGATGACCACATACTTTTCAGATGGTTACATATCTTTCCCAAATTCTAAACCATTAGTGAATGCTAAAGCCATAAACCAGAGTGCAGGGAAGAAGATCTAAAAAAGAGATGAAAGGACAAAGGAAAGAAGAAGGGGGACATAAGAAGAATCATATTTCATGTATATGAACCAACTCCCTACAATGAATGCAATCATTATGTACTGCAAATATGTATGAATAAAAAATAAAAGCAAAACCAAAGCCCAGAAAAGTAGAATGGATACCTACTCACATTTGTATTAGTATGTGAGTGTTTGTCACAGAATTCAACATAACAATGAACTGATAAATTCTCTATAAACATGTAGTTTAAGTTCTAAGTAGGAATTTTTAGAATGAAAGTCACCTAATGCAAAGAAAATTCTTACTGTAGATTAAAACTATTAAAAACTCATAAGAAAAAATAATGTCTGACTATGTTTTGTTTGAGGTGGGGAGAAAAAAAGAAACAAAGTTCTCAAAAGAATCATTGGACGGAAAAAGTAAAGAATGGATAATGGGAGAGTGAAAATATTTAAAGATAGCATCTAACTGAGGGCGACTCTCATAACTAGTGTGGTGACCCCACAGCCCCTCACTCTAGAGCTGAAGGCCAAGAAGAAAATTTATTGGTGAAATGCAATGCTTATACTATGGCAGAGAAGGAAGATTTGTTATTATAATCCATGGAAAAGAACAGCTGAATATTAGTGAGAGGTAAACACAAAATAGATTATTGGGTTACAAGAAGAAAAAGAAAAGCAATTTTACTAAATCAACAAAATGAAGAGAGAGGGAGAGAGAGAAAAACAAAGGGAAATAAGCAATCCTGACTTTAAAAGGCTGTAAATCAAGCATATCTATGTAAGTTAAAATATAAGTGACTTGAGTTTTCCTGTTAAAAGTAGAGACTGTTGAAGAGAAAAACAGATTAATGTAAATGCAGGGGGACAAAGAATGATGAGGCTTACTCATAAAGCCAGAAATAGACTCTTTCTGAAAATAACCAATTAAATGTTGAATAAATTCTTCTGTGAATCTAAATTCGAACAGAAATGTATTTTGAAGGCAGACTAGAAACCGTACTAGAATGGGGATATATCAAAATAATGTTTATCTAAAACACACCAGGTAATTCATACGGGTGTCCAAAGTTGAAAAGCAGAATCTCAGTGATGAAATACTAAAACTAACTTAACTAAGTCAGAATGCACACTAGGCACATATTTTTCATATTTGTTAGTGAAATATGACAATATAAAGGTAAAGAGAATGGAATACATAGAAATTTAGTAAAGCGATTAGAGGAAAAGAAACACCCAGAAAACAAAAGTGTGTCCCACAGTGGCTATCCGAAATAACTTCCTGAAGCACAGCTAAACTAAGGGAAAAAAATCCCTCCTAAATGTAAAGTTAAACCCATGTATGTGACCACTTGCGCCACATTCATTGCAGATAGCACATTTCAATCTGTGCTCTGTGGAAGGAGCTGTGGGGTTGTAAGTACGACTCTCATAACTAGTGTGGTGACCCCACAGCCCCTCATTCTGGAGCTGAAGGCCAAGGGCCACATTTTGAGCCTAAACTGTTGAACTTAGTGACTTGTCACACTCCTTTAAAAAAAAATAGGTATATGTATATATATATGTGTGTGTGTGTATGCCATTTTAGCTATTATTTTAATTTAATGATCAATTCCTTAAGTTATTTCCTTTTATATGTACCAAAATTAAGTTCAACTGATTGTGAGCGATTTCTTCTGGGAAAGAGAAGAACTGGATTTAGAAAAAAAAAAATATATATATATATATATAGGTTTCTCTTTCTTTCATTTATTTATTTATTTATTTATTTATTTATTTATTTATTTATCTATCTATCTATCTATCTATTTATTTATTTACTTTTTCAGTACCAGGGATTGAACTTGGGTCCTTGTGTGTCCAAGGTTGGCACAGTACCACTTGAGCTAAATACTCAGCCCTAGGTTTCCTTTTATGCATTTTAAACTGAAGAAATATTTGTTGTGTACAAAATATGACTGGGAGTTATTTTGCAAAATAACTATAGGACCAGATACTAGTTAACTTAGGCTACATAAATTGAAAGATGTCAAATTAGAACTATGCTATCTTTAGGTCTATCCTATTAGATATATAGTTGTACTTTAAGAAATTACTGAGCTGTTTTCTGGTGTTTTATTTTTTTACTATGTGCTTGCTGTACATATTGTACCCCTTTTGTGGATTTGGGACATGTATGGGCCACATTCAAACTTCCTTTTGCACACCCTTTCCTCACCTCTGCCTCCTCTCTCTCGATTCTTTGGTCTCTGCCTATTTGAGAAGCATCTGTCTCCCTACTCCATATCATGTAACTAAAAATACATAGATATTTGACAGTTAATATTTTTATATAACTCATTTTTTAATTTTGAAAGTTAACAATATCAAACACAGCCCAGGGAATGACAATATGTGGCAATCACTATTCTGAATGTGGTCATAATGTATATCTAAAATGTACTAATAAACTCAATAAAGGAAAAAATAAAAATAAAATTGACATATCTGTACACATGTGCATACATATTGCATATCTGTACATATATTGCACATATAGTAAACATATTACATATCTATATGTGATATCTGGGATATTTTTCATAGAAAAATCCCACACATTAAGTACTTGAATATATCTTTGTTAAAAAAACTTTGTACATTAGATTTCCTTCTTAGAAAATGAGTATGTCTTTCTTAGAACACATTATGTGTTCAGAATAGATATCTAGCCAGGCATGTTAGCTCATGCCTGTAATTCCAGCACTCAGGAAGCAGAGGCAGGAGGACTGCTGAGTTTGAGGCTTGCCTGGGCTACATAGTGAGTTCAGGGTCAACCTGAACTACAAAGCAAGACCCTGTCTCAGAAAAAAAAATGGAATAGATGTCTAACCAATGCAGTTTTTCATATATTATCATGTACAGTACATGTGAATTCTGGAAGTTAGGCATCTCCTAAGACTGTGAACAGAATCCTGTCAACTGGACAAGCTACAATGGCAAACCCTTAAGTGTGTATTTCTTTTTCTATATAAACCTTTACTTCTTTGTCAGCCTCCTCTGCGCAGTAAGTAGTACAAGGGAAGTTTTTTTGTTTTTTTGTTTTTTTGTTTTTCCTTTTTGAGACAGGGTCTCGCATTGTAGTTCAGGCTGGCCCTGAGCTCTCTGTGGTGCCCAGGCAAGCCGCCGCAAACTCAGCAATCCTCCTGTCTCTGCCTCCCGAGTGCTGGAAGGGAAGTATTTTTATCACTTGGGGAAGACCCGCCTGAACCTCAGTATCCTGTGATACTTCTTCTATCACTGATAACTCTTTCTGATAATCTTACTGCTTCATCTTCAAGATTTAAATTTTATGATTAATAACTATAGTAAAATAATATGGATATTTAAAATCTGGAATCTATTACTTATAATAGATTACTTGAATGTCATTTCACTAGTGTAAGCTATATATAGCACTTCAGAAAATTTAAAAACAAGACTTTAATCCAGAGAGATTATGTTACTTCCATTTCTTAAGATCATGTGCCTTAACAGTGATAGAGTCCATTTAGCCTTAATTTAGAAACTACTTAGGAATAAACCCACCAATATAACTTCTTTGGCTTCCTACCTTATAAGACTGGTAATTACTTTGTAAAGAGTGATGTGAAAGAATGCTTGATGGAGGCACAATACTTATCCATTAAAATGCCCTTGCGTGTATGGTAAATGTACACATTTTTATATAAGTAAAGTTAAATAAACAAAGAAATTGTAAGAACACATGACATTAATACTGTAGCAAGACAGAAGAAGGTGCACACATGCATGAAGAAATTTAAATGACCTTATAGCACCATACTATAGAAGTACTTGTAGCTCATATGTTCTATCAGGCACTTTTAGGACATGAGAAATAACCATTCATTCCATATGACATCAAAAACGTCCCTTTGGGGCCAAAGATTTAGCTCAGTGGTTCTGGCGCCTGCCTCGCAAGCGCAAGGTCTTGAGTTCGATCCCGGTAACCACATACAATGCTGGGCATGGAGACTCACGCCCACCAGCCATCAATGCCACATACCACAGTGCTGGGTGTGGTGGCTCAGGCCTGTTATCCCAGCACTCGGGAGACAGAGACAGGAGGACTGCTGAGTTCCAGGCTTGCCTGGGCTACACAGTGAGCTCAGGACCAGCCTGAACTACAAAGCAAGACGCTGTCTCAAAAAAAAAAAAAAAAAAAAAAAGAAAGAAAGAAAAAAAAGCCCCTATGTATGTCACATACACAATTTTTGGTTGATTATGAATTTTGTAATCATTTATAGAAAGGCAAAGAATATCAATTAAAAGATTTGCACTTAGATTTCACATTAGATTTACTGGCTTTTCTTAATTTATTCCAGAAAATACACAAGTAAATAATATTCAAATTAAACATGACAAGTATGCATTTTGCTTTGTTGCTATGCCTTCATGAAATGATTTTAAAGTTACAGACTTTCTTAATTATAATCCTTACCCTATATTCAGCTAGAAATGTAGAAATGGGAACCACACTAAATAACATGGTTATATTATTACAGGGACATAAGGCTGCTCTACTGATGTTTCATATGGCTTTTAACATTTTAAAAATAAAAATGCAATGCCTACTGACCATAACATTCCTCTTTCTCCTGTATAATTTAGAATTTTTAAATCATTCCAGTCTGATATTTATTAACAATCAAGCCCCAGGCTTTAGATTTACCTTAATATTTTTGTGAACAAAGCAATATTTCTCATGAAAAAAAAATCACAGAACTGTTTCTGTATTGTCCAGTTCCAATGAGAAATCTGCTTCTGACTTTCTAATTATCTTTAAGTCTGTTGAGTTTTATTATCCCCTGCTTATCAGTTCGCTCAGGCACTTTAATTGGGTGACAAATGGAAGAATATGACATTGTCAATTAGGAAGTTCAGCTAGTGATGTGCACGGGCATTAGTTATTCCTACTACATGAAGAAAACTGAAGTCGGAAGCTACTGACATGCTTAAGGAATTCAAAAATATTTCTGAATCTTCACAAAGCTATAATAGAAAGTTTTTAATCACATGCAGTAAGAAATGCCTTAATAAATATTTCCCTCCTCTGCTCTTAAATAGAGATGTTCAGAGAATACAACACGTTGATAGACAATTATTGTTTTGCCATAAAATAGAAGGCACTTTAGTAAGATTCTAATGCACTGTACTGGCATTTAAATGGAAGGAAAATGGAACAACAGTAATGGAAGAGTTTTACTAGATGTTAAGCCCGCACAAAAGAAGCCTCTTCTAACCAAGTTTCTTGCCTAAGTCTCCTAATGAGGTGTAACAGTTTCTGGAGAGACGGTCGCTGGCATTGTCCCAGGGTTGCTCTGTGAGCGCTGCTGGCAGCTCCCTAAATCCCACTGCGACCGTCCTCTCGCGCGGAGAGAGGGGCTGTGCTTGACATTGCGGGTGAACGGGTTTAGTTGCTTTGTCAAAGACAGCAAACTGTCTTTGCAATAGTCGACTGCAAACTTTTTATATGGGCCGCAGTGTTAGGTCAGAGCCTCCCAGCGAAAAACCAGTCGGCGCATGCATGGTCTGGCCTGAAGGACGCACTGATGAGCGACTGCAGACTGCAGTGCAACTCTGCCTCTCTGCCCTTAGAGGCAGTGTGTCTGTGGGCCCCGGGGGAATTCGCTCAGTTTCAGGTTAGAGTCTGAACCAGCCACGCCACACTCATTCCGGCTGCTTCCTGTTTTCATCAGGGAAGATCAGAAGAACTTGGACCTGAAGGTACAGACAGAATTTGAAAAAGGGATGAGAAACCCACGGAGAGCAGCCCACGCATATTCTTTGGCCATTAGAGCTCGCTCTCTCCCGGGGAGCGCGACACGGGTTGCACCTCTCCCAACCTTCTGTCTTTTCTCCTTTTTTGTTTTTTTCTTCAGCGACGTGCTTATATTAAATTTAGGCATTCCAGTTTTGTGTTCTCATTTAATTAGGGTAGCCAATGACATAACTATTTAAAATGATTGAAATACAATCAATTTTATCTGACGATGTGTTAGAGCATCAATGAAAATAAGTGTTTCTGTTCTGTTTTTAAAATAGGTTTCTTTGGTTGGTTGGTTGGTTGGTTGGTTGGTTGGTTGGTTGGTTGGTTGGTTGGTTGGTTGACTGGTTGGTTGGTTGTTTGGTTGGCTGGCTGGTTGGTTGGTTTGCCACTGTGTTTTAAATTATGTGGTCTGGGCCGGAGGGTTAGCTCAGTGGTTCCGGCGCCTGCCTTGCAAGCGCAAGTTCCTGAGTTCGATCCCCGGTAACCATGTATAATGCTGGGCGTGGAGACACGCCCACCAACAATCAACGCCGCATTCCACAATGCTGGATGTGGTGGCTCACGTCTGTAATCCCAGCACTCGGGAGGCAGAGACAAGCGGATTGCTGAGTTCGCGGCGGCTTGCCTGGGCTCCATAGTGAGCTCAGGGCCAGCCTGAACTACAAAGCGAGACCCTGTCTCAAAAAGCAAAAAAAAAAAAAAAAAAAAAAAAAAAAAAAAAAAAAAAAAAAAAAAAAAAAAAAAAAAAAAAAAAAAAAAAAAAAAAAAAAAAAAAAAAAAAAATTATGTGGTCATTTCAAGTAGATTTAAAGGATGAAGAATACAGTTCACAGAATAAGCAAAAAAGGAAAATGAAATCATTCCCTCCTGTTCTTCTTCAATTTGCTTTCATTTCTAAAACACATCTAATAAGTATTATTTTGGATTATTTTTATGTTTTTTATTTGAAGCAACTAAAAGAAACGGTGGCCCCATTTTCCCTAAAATGTGATTTCGCTGGTCCAGGGAAGTGTCACCCAGGCCCGGGAGTGGCAGGGCTGACTGCAGGGCCTGGCTGATCGCTCAGCACCTGCGGACCACCGGGTGCAGCCTATGTCTGTTGTTTGTAACTACCCTCTGTCAGTGCAACATTCCTTCACCCTGTTATCAATATTGAAAACATCAGAAATATCTTAGCCAACTGTACGGTAATAACAATACCTCTTTAGATTCTGTGTAATGAAATACAAGTTTACTTTTTATGCAACACCACAAGTGTTAGTTAGCTCTTACAGATGGAGCTCGTAGAAAAATGTCAGGATCCTAATGAAAACCTGCTTTGCCCTGTAGAGTCTCAGGATTGCTGTGATTTTCAACTCTGTTATTTAAAACAAAATCAAAATAGCATCTGTAGGAGTCAGCTTTCAGTTTGGGCTCTCCATAACCAATCAAGCTTTATACATCTAATTTCCATGGTAACGGTGGTCAAAGTACAAAGGGGTCCTGATGCTATTTGGCAACTTAATTAAGATTAAATTGTGTCCAGTTTACTTTATTCTACATTACATTAAATAGAGCCTTCCAGAACCTAAGAAACTTCTCTTTTCTAGGCTGGTATGCAACTGTATTTTAATGTCTATTCAGAGGCCATACACAGCCTTGCTCAATAGATTTACATGTGAGTGTTTGTGGGTGGTATACTTGTGTGTTTCTTTGATGGAGGATAATTGAAGGGGTATGAAAAAGTAGGGCGATCATTGTATGCAGCCCTGGACACATGGTGCCAAGTCCAAGAGCAAAGTGCTTGAAGCAGGGACCTTAGAGAATTGCATTTTGGCCCCATCTTTCTCTGACTCTCCTTGAACCTTACTATTTAGTTTCACATACACACACTTCCCACTGAGTTGTTTCTGATTCTCTATTTCTCTATTGATCTATCAGTTGTACATATTTAGTTAATATACTGAGAGTTTGTTTCAATATCACTGCCACTCTGATTAAAAAAAACAAACCCTAAATAGGTTTCAGTAGTAAAATGCTATAAACTAACCACTGCCATCACTAAATTATTTTATCTATGGAAACTGTTAATAACATAATCAGGTCAAATAATTAGTAGCATGAAGTGATTTTCACCGATAAATAATTCAACAGTGTATTGCCTCTTTATATTATACCGCAGCTGCCTTGTTTTTGTGCTTTTTTTTTCCAGCAAGAACCAAAAAAATGTGAGTATAGTTCGGTTTTAACTATGTATCAGATACTATCTTGAACTGTCACTAAGTTGTTGGAGCAAGTCCAACAAGATGCTGACAATATTGAATGCATTTGTAACCATTTTACAGTAAGTATATTGCTCGTGTTTGCATACAAGATGCAAGACAATTCTGTTTCATGTACTACACCCTTCTATTTTTTATTGGTTACTATTTTATATATGAATTTACATTCCCCCAACAAAAGTATCCCCTTTCCCCACAAATAAGACCTCGCCAGAAAATAATCAGACTTGAAGTCGAGAGACCCAGTGCTGCAGCCCCAGTAACCCCATCTTTGGCTCACCTGTGGCCGCCATCTCCTGCTACATGGCTGTTCTGTAAGGTACATTAGGCAGAACTAGGCTGACTGGGGCTGGCATTTTTAATTTCTTTTTTTCAAGGCTGATGATTGTCCAGTTGGCTCTCATTTTTAAGGACACATGGGTATTAGAAGTAGCAAAATATTTAAAAATGTAAAGTGTGTATTTAAAGATTTGCCTTTTGGTTTTATATATACCTTAAAATTTCAATATGAATAGCATCCATTTCTTATTTGAAATGAGCTCTAGAAATATTACAGTAAGATAAGGAATTAAGAATGCTTAAAGTTGTTTTATGATGTAAAGTTTTTTTAAAAATTGAAATAGTGATCAATGCATGGCATAATGAAAAAAAGCTTAAGTGATTACCAATAAAGAATTCAATTGAATTAAAAAATGCAAAATTATTTTTTACACTTGAAAGAAACAAAAAAAATCATGAAAAATAACCTTTGGCTAAAGAAATGGAGAATTCATGTTTTGCTATTTAGTATCAAGATTTTTCAAAACTTATGGCTACTTCCATACTTTAACAACATATAATTATAAAATTTCCCCATGTAACAATATAAAAAAATTATACTGTCTAATGACACAATAGAAACTAATCCTGACTAGGTTTTGCTTTTCAAGTATTACCATGGAATTATGCAAGAATATGTAGGAAGCTATGTTTTAAAACATGAATAAATTAATATAGGATAAAAGCTAATTAATTTCACCTTCAATCAGAGTTATATTAGCCGGTCTGTTCACAGTATTATTTAATGTTCATTAATGACCTAAGAAACTATCGCACTTTGTCTGAATTCTACACCAATGGAATGTCCGTTATAGTGAGTCCAGCCACCTGAGGGTCCTTGAAGGTCACACCCACCTAAGGTTAGGTGGTGACTTAGATTGAAGAAGCCAAGCAAAGTTGCAAAGCCTTGTCCATTTTACAAAGTGGAGATCCAGGATGACCTTTAGACTGCACATATGACCTAGGGTCACGGAGGTCCTAGCTCATTTTACTTAGTGAGAGCGAGCTGGTGGGATGGTCTTGTCCCCAGGAACTTCGTTCAGAAACTCAGAGCACAGGACTAGAGAATTTCTTACCCCCTGACATCTAAAATATTATGTATGCTCATGCTGCTACGTTTTCTTTAAGTATTTCTTAATAGTAAAGTTTGCTCAGGAACAATAAGTATATATATATATTTACTCTACAGTTATTAAATTACTACCGCATTCTAGATACTATGTTTAATTATGTATGTGGAAATATAATTAAGTGTAAAGAAGGTAATAGAAATAGATGATTACTTTGTAATTTTGAAATGACTGTAATAAAATGGGTAAGGAAAGCCGTGCAGTACAAAGAACAGAATATAAAAATATTTTGAGACTAATCTCCTAACTTTTTGAATGTTTACTAATTTTCTAACTTTGAGAAGCATTGCTTTCCAGTTTGCTTAAAAATAACTGTTTTAAAATAGTTTTACTAAATGTATCTCTGGGGTCATTTTCTAAAAACCAATAATTAAGGGTTATTTTAACTATATGAATATAATGAACTCTTACTGATATTAAGTATCATATTTATTTGCAATAACCTTAAATTCTAATGAAAAACTGGGAAAGTAAGTATCATTAGAAAAGTAAAACTTTCAGCAACTTGCTTATTTGTAGTTTTATTTGTTGCTGCTTAGAGATGACTTTATTAGCAAAACAGAAGCTTATTTTTATCACAGTGAAACATATAATTTGGAATCATAGGTTTCTATTAAATAAAAAAGAAATAATTATAATAAATATGTAAATTAATTCACAGTGCAAAATTAGTCATATGTATATCTGCAACTTTCAAAATATTGACGTAAAAAATGATATAAAGGCAAATGTGACTATCATGTTTAAAAGGGATAGT
>PVIC010011707.1:22863-41049 GCA_004025085.1 Thryonomys swinderianus | reverse complement strand
TTCCTAATATGGGACCTGAGTGCAGACCTTTCCTTGTTTTTTCCTTAGGGACATTTTCAGAGGAGGAAGAGGTACCACAGCACTGCAATGACACAGGGTGGTATAGCCTGCACCCACAGTGTGCAGGCTTGGCACACTGTGCTCATGTACACACCTGCCTTGTGGGCCCTGAGGGCCCTGAACCACACTTTCTGCACACATGACCATGTCAGGCTTCCCAGCTTGCAATCACCCTTCTAATGACTACATGATTTTCCCGTACTAAACAGAGCTTCAGCTTTTTTCAGGTTTTCACAAAGAGAAGGGGTACCCTTCTGTAGTCTGTCAAGGGCTCCTCTGTGTGCCCCAAGTCAGGCTAGCAGGGCCTGCAGAGTGCACAGCCAGGACTGTATGGACTGAGGCCACTGAATACACTCAGACTCTGAGACCTATGACATGGCAGGACACCCAGAGATCTGCACCTCTCATCTCTGTCTTCCTCTGGAAGATAGAAAAAAAAATATTCCCTGTAACATGAACATTTAATAGGACAAGTCCCAAAAACCCCTTTGTTGGGGAACTGGGATGCAATAGTTTGTTCCTAGCACATACAAAACTGTGAGATCTATTCATCTGTAGCACCAAGAAGACAAATGTCTCTATTTTGAAATGGATGAGCTGCTCAGTAAACACAGTCCATTATTACCCTTTGCCTCCTCCCTTTTCTTCAGGGGAAGCACAGAGCCTTCTGGAGGTGGAAGCTGCCTGACGGCATGCTTTCCATCTAAACTGTGCCCTAAAATCTCATGTGTTCAGAAGAGGATTGGACCAGGATGAAGGAGTGCTGTGCTCAGGAATGCATTATTCCAGCTGAATGTGCTTCTTGGTGGGAGGACAGTTAGAAGAAGTGGGTCTCAGGGTTTGTGACTTGGAGGCCCTATCTCTCATACTGGCTCTTACCAGTTTCTCTGGTTCTGGTTTCCATGATTGAGTAGCTGCTTTCTGCCAGGCCTTCCCCACCATGATATTTCTGCCTTGTAGCCAACCAACTATGGACTGAACTCTGAAACTGTGAGCCAAATAAACTTCTCTTCCTTTAAGTTGTAGATTCAGGTACTTTTTCTCAAAAATGGGGAAGTGACTAATGAGAAAAATTGATACCAGAAAAGTGGGGTCATTGCTGTAACTATACCTGACCATGTGGTTCAGAAGCCTTTGGAACTGGTTTGCAGGAAGAATTTGAAAAAGTTTGGAGGATAGAGCTGGAGAAAGCCTAGAAAACTGTAAGCAGAGATCGACAGGCAATTGTGGTCAGAGCTCAGTAGACCAAATTCTTGATAGAAATGTGGACAGTAAAGGCCATGCACACAGAGTTTCAAATTGGAATCCAGGATTCTACAGGGAATTGGACTAGAGAGTAAACATGTTACATTCTGGCAAAAAAAAAAGTTATCTACATTTGCCCAGGTCCTCAATCTTGGTGTGAGTTTCTCAGTTTAGGGAAAACAGATTTGTTGATCTGCGGGAGGAAATTTCCAAGCAACTCAATATTCAGGCTGTGGCACTGGTACTGCTGGCTGCTTTTAGACCTACTGTGAGAATCAGTAACAAAAAGTGAGCCAGTAGTTTTGAAAATTTTGCAGTTTGGCCAGAAAGGAAGCAGGAGTTAAGCTGGGGCCATGGAAAGTGTGGTTGTTGAAAAAATTAATGCCATTAAAAAATCCAAATACTTTGTACTGGGACAATAGAAAAGATGGCTTGGGGGAATTTCAGAGATTGGTCAGCCCATTCCAGGCTCAAAGACATAAAGGGTAAATGCCTTTGAAAGATTTTGTTTTGAGAAAATAACTCCAGGGTTTTCTGCTGATTCAGGGCTGCCTAGAAAAGTATATGTTCACTTCCAGTCATCCAGGCACTCAGAGATCACTGTAGCCATGGTACAAGAGGAGAAGGGTTATTACTTCCACTGAAAGCAAAACTTAGCATTAGCTATGTGGTACTGGTGTTACAGGCATACAGAATACAAGTGTCGTGGGGGTCACAAAGGCTTCCATCCAGTTTTCAAAGGAAGGCCTGAGAAGCCAGGCAAGGAGCACCTGAGAGGAAGATGAGTGAAGCTGTGAGACTGAAGTAGAAGGTTTAGCAGAGACTCCAGGAAGTTGGAGATGTGGAACATTTGCTGGGGAAAGTTGCAGACCATGAGCAGAGCCAGCTCAAGAGAGAGGTTATGAGGGGTGTAACCACAAGAGCCATAAGGCTATCCAACCCCTTTGGAGCTTACATCTCATCACAACCCACCCTAGGCTCTAGAGATGGAACAACAGGATTTCATGTGTGTCCTGCTGGTTTCCTTTCTATTCCTCTATTCCTTCCTTTAGGAATGGAAATATTTATCTTGTGTCATTATGTATTGGACATGTCTCTATTTTAGATTTATAGGCATATACAGCTAAGAATTTTCCTTGTGTCTCTGAGGAGACTTTTGGTTTTGACTTTTGAACAACACTGAAACTGTTAAGATTTGGCAACTTTTAGAGATGTACTGAAGGCATTTTGCATAATGAGTTGAACATGATCTTTCTAGGGCCTAGGGGTGAAATGTTATAGCTTAGATCTAACATATCCCCCCAAAATCTCATGTGTACAGAGGTGTGTTTTTTGGGAGGTAATACTAATTGGTAGATTCATCCATTGATGAGTTCACGGCTGAATATGCTCATAAGAGAGAGTTGGTTGGAGGAAGTGAGTGGCTAGAGGTGTACCTTTGGGAGCTTTGTCTCTCATACTGGCTTTTCCAAATCTATGGATTCGGCAGGTTTCCTCCACCACCCCATGCCATTTGCCTTAGAGCCTGCCCACCAAGGACTAAGCCCTCAGAAATGATGAACCAAATAAATCTGTCCTTCAAGTTATGGGTATCAGGTAGTTTTTCCTAGCAACAAGAAAATGACTGATATATCCTTGCTCCTTGGAACCCCTGAGACCAGGAGGTAACTTTACCTGGCAAAAAAACATCCTTATTGTTCATTTCAGCACTATCCCTTCCTATATATTCCTTTCCTATGCTCTGCACTCACATGCATGTGACAGTCACAAAGCTCAGCATCTGGCCTAGCAGAGAGCAGTATTCTATCCACCAGGACAGACAAAGGCTGGGGTTCACTTCACCTTTCATCTTGAAAAAGTTTCATTTAAAAAAAATTTCCATACTTAGGATTGAACCCAAGCTTTTGTACTGAGTACCTCTTCAGCACTTTTCAATTTATTTTTATTTTCTGAGAGAGAGTCACTAAATCACTAATTTTCCCAAGCTGAGCTCAAACCTGTGGTCTTACCTCAGCCTCCCAGAGTATTAGAATCACAAGTATGTGGCACCTTGCCAGCCTTTCCTGTCCATTCTTGGCAGCAGAAAGACCAGAGAGAGTGCCTGACAGAGACATAGCCCAACCCTGATTCCGACCAGTAGAGCCCCAAGCCCTGCAGGTCCCTCAGGCTGACGCCATGCTGAGCTATCTGTTTTTCCTGTCCTTGTAGATTTTTTTAAATTGGTACATTTTATTGGTACAATATAGATACATCCACATCCCAAATATGCTCCACATTGAGAATTTGTACCAGTATATGACACAACTTAATTCTCATTTTTCCCCTTCCCCTACCCATCCTATCACTCCCCACCCCTATACACACAAGCTTTGTTTTCTCTTTTTTTACCATCAATTTTTTCTTTCCTCATTATTTATCCCTAAACCCCATTTTCCTTTGAATATTTATTATTTCACAATATCAATCGTGCATTCTAGAACACATTTACAACTTCAGTTTCTCATACCAGAGAAAACATCCAATATTTACACACCCATGTTTACAGCAGCTCAGTTTATCATTGCTAAATCTTGGAAACAATCCAAATGCCCATCAATTCTAGACTGGATAAAGAAGATGTGGTATTTTTTATAAAATGGAGTATTACTCTGCCATACAAAACAATGAGATTGGATTATTTATACTTAAGTGGATGTATCTTTAGAACATACTCATAAGTGAAGTAAATAGGTCACAGATGTGTAAATATTGTATCTTTTCTGTCCTTGTAGATTTTGGTCCTGCCTCAGCCCTTCCAAGGTGATCAAAACTAGTTATAAATATCATTACAACTTGCCACATTGCGCATGCTTTTCAAGTCTGCTCCCAACTTTGTGTCAAGACCCAGATATGAGTAGATGAGATGACAGATGTGGCTGTGGGGATGACCTCTGCCTGGAGACAGGCACAGTGACCGCAGTGTGAAGTAAGGATGAACTTGTGGTCTAGCAAATCTCCTAACTCAGTCAGCAGAGCTGAAGCAACACAGATGGGTGGAGCTGGATCCAACCAGACCTCATAGGAGTAGCCTCCGGTCACAGCCAAGTTGGGAATTCATCAGCACATGCTGCGCTCCTGAGGCAGAAGCCCCACACCACCACTGATGTGATGGCATTGCCACTCTCTGGGCTCCCCCAGCAAGTGCAATACCCTAGAACCTCCCTCTCCAGGGCTGTGTGGCAAGTGCCATGGCCAGCTAACTAGGAGGCAGGATGAAGGGGCATGGAGCACACCCTCAGTATGCTGTCACTGCGGCTCTCACACCAACAGGGACAGCTACAGCTGGACAAGCAAGAGGAACCTCTGGGTCCTGGAGTGTGGGGCTTTGAGATCCTGGGGGGCTGAGGCATCTGGATCCTCCTATGGAGGTGGGGCCTCAGGATCCTTGAGTCCAGAGTCCATGCCCCAGAGAGGGCAGCACAGCACTGCTCTGTCTTCCTTATTCAAGCAGCTCCTCTCCATCATTCAGGCTAGCCCCCGGCTGGAGGGCAAAAGCCCAGTACCCTGTCCCCTTACCCTGGCAGGACCCTTGTGAAGGGATGTCCCTGGCCAGAACCCTGTCTCTCCAGGCCCTGCATGGTGGATAGAGTTGATTTGAGTGAAGGATTTCTTTTTTTCTTGATGGCTATTTCAAACTATTTAAAAGTACAGAACAGGGTGACAGACACCAGGAAAACTTCCAAGTATTATGATCAGAAGACTGAAGCTCACACAGAAGCAGTGTAATTTGCAGACAGCATTCCCTCCTTCCCCTCCCTGAAGCAGACCCCAGTGTGTACAGTCCACACAGCGTGTATGTCCATGTTCACCACACATGAGGGCACGTATGTGGCTGCACATACATGTGGCTGCTGGTGACCCAGGAGTCTGCATTGCTGCTCCAGGTCTGACTTGTGCATGTCAGCCTCCAGAGTACCCAAGCTCAAGACACCCCACAATGTGTCCACCTTCTTCCCTAATGGAGGTGTTTGTTTCCAAGTTTGCACTGAGAGAAACGCCATCCCAAGGCACATCCTGACTCGGCTTCCTAGCTGTAACCAAGTGCCTGTGTCCAGAGAGGAGTTTCAGGGTCTGCAGAAAGGGACTTTTCAAATTCACATGGTTCTGTGCTTTGCTCCCAAAAGGTGGTGTTAATTCACAGCTTACCCATGGGTCCCCGGGCCCTTTCCCTGTTCTAATCCAGATGTACCTGCCATGGGCACGGTATCTATTGTTCTAACTTGTATTTGTCCCTGATTGCTGATGCTGAGCCCCTTTTGTTTTATTGTCCATGCACACTTCCTCCCCTGGGAATTGCTTTTTATCCTCTGCTTCTTATCAGCTTTTCTGTAGATTGCCTGTACTTTTCCTCACAAACCATCACCATTAATCCTTGAATGGCTCCAGGACAGCCAAACCCCACCCACAACAGTTGCTATCTTCATCTTTGTTTGAAAGGTGACACCATGCAGAGGTCATGAGTCCCTAAGGGTCATCTCCACAAAGTCCCCAAGGTGCAAATGTCCGCGTCACCCCTCAGGTCAGAAAGTGAAGCCCTATGGCCTCAGGATCCCGCTGTGGGCTCTGACCTTGTATGTGGTCCAATCCTGCTGTTACTGTGAATGACACTAGTGGACCCTTGGCTGCAGCCAATTTCTCCCTCAGTGGACAGCTGATGCCTTCACTAATTTGATAAGCCCTTTGTATCTGCAGAATGGATCCAGGACCCCCCCTGGGTATCAGAACTGGCTGTTCAAGTCCACTGTGTGTAATGCCAGCACTGATTACCTGGGGCACCTCCATAGCTCTAGATTAGTTTTAAACCTCAGACATGATTTTTCAAAAATATTTTCAGCCCACAGCCCTTGAGTCTGAGGGTCAGAGCCCACAGACACAGGGGCTGCTGGGCTGTACTTCAGGTTTGAGTCCACTGTGGCAGGATAAGCCTGGACACCCCTTCCTACTTCTTACTGAGCTGTGACATTCACCATACCAGCTTTGTGGTAACAGTTTATTCACAGCCCTAGAAGCTCGGTTAGGCTAAAAAAAAAAAAAGCAACAAAGAAATGGGGTTCTTGGGGGACTTCAGGAGCGCTGATCCTGGACCTGGCATCTAGGGAAGACCCTTGCAAAAATGGGCTTTCCAGTGGTGAGGACAGACCTATAGGGCTGCCTGAGGCAGCTCATTAGGGGTTGGCAGCTCTAGGACCCCTGAACTGTGGGAAGTCTCAGGCTACAGCTTCTGCTCCCACACGGGATCTGAGCTCAGCATTCCATAGACTTGCAGTCCCTAGGAATGAGATAGCAGTGGTTCCCAAGGGTCAGGAAGGACCCTGTCTGCCCTGTCCTCTCCTCCCAGGCTTCTAGGAGTTGGAGCAGCCACCTCATCCTGAGCAAAGTGGCCAATTACACCAAGGGCAGAAGCATGTGGTCCAGGTCCAGCCGGGAGCACAGGGCCCAGGACTGTCCTGGAGTAGAGGGAGGCAGAGCCCTGTCCTCGGGCCCTGCCCAGTCTCCTGCTCTCTGGCTCTGCCTCCCCCCTCCCAGGTCTACTTTCTCTCTCAGCATGTGATTCTGATCCCTTTCCCTGGTCTCCACCCAGCAGCAGCCAGCACAGCACAGAGGGCAGGGACCTGGCTTGACCTATGCATTGCACACCCCCAACATGGGCTGACAGGAGAACAGGCTGGGGCTGAGGGACTGGAGCTTGGAGCTTGGAGAAGACCACTCCTGAGGAGTGCAGGAGACATGGGAAGCTCCCCACAGGGACAACAGTGGATGCAGAGGTGGCCGGGGGGGGGGGGGCAGGTGATGCCAAGTGAGAAGGCTCAATGCCTGATGCATGGGGTTCCAGAGAGCACAGGAAGGATTCGGATTATGGGCTAGCCTCAAGGTAGCCATTGTGTTGCACCATGGGGTGCTGACCACCTCTTCAGTGGCCGTGCTCCTCTTGGGTGCTCCCGGTAGAGACAGGTAGGAGAATGGGAGTGATCCCGCCTGGCCCAAGGAACCCACCAGCTGAAGCATCTGGTTCCTACAGACACACAGGGCAGGACTTACAGGTCCCAGGCAGGTTCATTGCTGAGGGTGGAGGCAAAACAACGGGTTGGCCCTTGCCCCAGATGGTGCACACCTGCAAAGCTGGACGGGTCCACACTCTTCCCCAGGAAAAGGCACTGGGGAAGATAAGAAAAACAGGCAGATGCGGAGAGGTTCCTGGGCAGTGCCAGCTTTCTCAGGAGAGGAAGGAACAGGTGTACCAGGTTGCATAGCCTGGCTGGACAAGGGGCCCGGGGTGCAGACACAGAGCCAGCTGGAGCCAGTCTGTGGCAGGGAACAAGCTATCCCATCTTGTCCCCAGAGCTGCAGACTGAGCTAGAAAGGCTGCAGAGGGCGAAACTATAACCATGCTCACTGGCTATGGTTGTTCTCATTGTTTTATTACTTCAGTCCTTTCACACCATGCTGCCCAGACCCTGTGGTGGCCCCGAGGGCAGCTGAGGCCGAGGGAGACCCTGAACCTTGGGTCCTCAGTGACCCACACACATGAGAGGGCAGGTTCCCCAGAGCCACAGCCAGTACTTGGTCTGTACAGAGCTCAGGACAGCAAATGTGTCTCCTGCTCTCCCCTGGCAGGCCTCTCTGCCCAGGTCACACTGTGGAGGACACCTTGGTCCCCAGCTGCTGAGTGGATGCTCCTGCACATGGCAATCCCTCCTGACACAGCAGCGCGAGTGCGCCATTGCCCCACTGAGGGGAAATTTTGCTCACCCTTCTCCCTCCACCTGAGCCCTGTAGACCCACTCCACTCCCAGCCCACAGGTCCCTCATTGTCACCCCTCAGTGCCCTGGAGGCCTGCATTCCTTGCTCCCAGGGAGCTGAGAACAGGGCCCCCACAATGCTCTAGACTCTGCGGGGGGCAGGGACACACTTCAGGTGGTGGGGCCTGGAGACACCCCAGCTCAGTGGCTCACTAAGACATCATCCCTTTAAGAGCAGAGGAGCCTGAAGTCCCAGAGGACCTGTCACTGGGTAGCAGGGATCCCAGCCAGCCACAGGAGCCTATGACATTGCAGGAAATGTCTGTGAGAAGCACATCACCGGGAGGTCCCCAGTGGAGAGCTCACTGAGCACCTGGACGAGCTGCAGGCCAGGCCCAGCTGCTGCAGATTCAGCACAGCTGGAGGACAGCCAGACATCACCTGGGCCAGCGTGACGTCGGTGGGGGAGGGCAGAACAGAGCCTCTGGGGGCGGCTCCCAGCAGACCCCATCCTCCAACAGTATTTCAACTCTGGTGCCCTCCTGACTACTCCCCTGACCCTCAGTGAGTCAGCTGAACCACAACAAACTCCTGAAGTAAAATGAGAGGCCAGAGTTGTCCTCTGGCCCAGCTAGATGTCCCTGTTCCCCTCTGAGGGCACTGGCTCCAGGAAAAGCACTCTGAAAACCCTGCAGTGGCTGGTGGTGACCTAGGCAGTCCAGCTCAATAGTGGAGCAAGTGCCCCTCCAGCCCTAGCCACCTCCCTAAGCAAGGCTGATGGCTCCCTCTTCTCTTCACTCCTGTACCACATCTGGGACCACAAGGACCCTGGGATCTGGATAGAGATATCCCAAGGCCCTGCTGGTGACAGGGCAGATCCACACCATGTGAGGTGACCCCAATGACCATTCCCCAACACAGAAGCTGCTCACTCTGAAGTCAGACTGGAAAGTTTGCAAGATGGCCCCATACCAGGGGCAGCAGGCCCACGGCAGGCTTATGGAGTAGAGAGCCCTGCAGATGGAGCCCTGGCAGCTGTATCTGTGCACTCAGGCTAGGGACCTTCTGGCTGCCCCCAGGTGAGCACTTCAGAGCCCACCCCCTGACACCATGTCCCCAAGGACACTCAGAGGCTCTTGAGGAGGAGGACTGCACACTCAGAGCACCTGGCCCACAGTGGGGCAAGGCTGCTAGCAACAAGCTCCTGTCTCTGGGAATCCCTGCAGCTGAGAGATACCCAGGACCTGGAAGCTGCACCTGCCTTTGCAGCACTGCATCCCACTCCAGTACTGCACCCCACAGGAAGGTGTCTAAGCAGTGACAACCACCACAGGTGGGGACCCCTCTGCCCCCCCAGTGTGGTCTCTGCATGGGCACTTCACAGAGTCTGGATGGAGCAGAAATAATGGGTTGATCTTGCAGGCCAGGCCCCAAGCACAGAGCCCCTGAGTCAGACTATGCTGTATCACGAGTAGACAGCTCACAAGTAACCAGCCCACTGCTGCAGATGACCTGGGTATGCACAGGGTCCAGGGCTCATATTGGAGACCCCTCAGTCTTGCCATGACCTCCCTTGACAACAATGCACCTCAGAAAATGTCCAGGTCAGAAACAAGCTCAGTCCTCTCTGCTGTCCCTGTCTTGCCAAGGTCCTGCCAGGACCCTGTGGGCTGTGCCTCCCAGGAGCCCCACTGTGCATCTTTTGACTATCCAGGTCCTCGCCTGTCTGCTGGAGCCTTGCTCCCACCTGATTGGTCCAGCAGGAGCCTCGGGGCACAGCGACTGCTGGTAGGAAGCCTCCACCTTGTCTGGGCAGTAGCCCACCCCCTCCTGTCCTGCTGTGGTCATTAGCCAGAGGACTGAGGTGCTGAGGGTCAGGGCTCTAGCCCATTTCTCTTAGTCCCAGAAAAGAGAAAGGCAGAGTAGGGAGAAGGGAACACAAGCAGGTGGCCCTGGGTAAGAACTACTCGTGCAACACCAGGGGTTGCTGTGCATGGACTGCAATCCTCACCTCACCACCGCCTGCATGGCACCCACAGAGCACACCACCCTCAGCACCAGCATAGTGGGCTGGAGTGCTCTCCAGTCTCTGCCAGCACCTGGCAGAGCTGGACCCACAGCCAGGTCCAGCAAGGGGACAGCGTGGTCTGTAGGAGATGGCTGTGGGGAGAAGCCTGAGCAGAATGCTCCCTCCTCAGCCCGTGTGAGGACAGAAGACAGAGCCCAGGTGGCCCTGGCAAGGGTGCCACAGGCACACGTGGCTACCATGGCTCTTAAGTCAAAACAAACTTAAGAGCCGGCATCCCATATACTGTCCACCGTCAGCCACCCTCCCTCCCACAGGCCCACACCCTGGCCCAAGCAATGCAGCAATGCCCAGAGAGGACTCGCCTCATGTTGAAGTCTGAGAGGCAGTGGTGTTCTCCGGAGGGCCAAGCAGGTGGAGCCCTCCTGTTGTGTGGAGCTGCCGCAGCCTCTCTGCACAGGATGGGAAGACACAGCCCCAGCCCCATGTTCCAGGGCTCTGCCGAGCTGCAGCATGGGGGCCAGAGGCAGAGGGCATAAGCGCTGTGCAAACATCCTGCCTTCTCCCCAGGATATTTTCTTTAATAAAAAAGCGTGGAAATGTCAGCCAGTCTAAACAAACAGCCAGGTTTATGGAGGGCGCGAGCAGGCGCTGTATGGAGCCTCCTGGGTGCACTTTCTGAGCTAGTTTAGGAAACTGCACCAGGAAGCAGATTCCTTTCCTCAAGGAGCATTTAGGGTCACAGTGACCTTGACTGGCAGAGAAGGAGGGGGCAGGTGGGCCCAGTGAGGTCTTCAGATGACCCCCCCATCCCCAGGACAACAGAGAAGTATCCTCTCCACACCCACCCCATGTGCAGCCTCAAGGACAAAGCCAGCTGGTCCTTAAATACAAAGCACTGGAGTGGCCTCTGTCAGAGGGGAGCAGCCAGCGTAAGCACCCAAGGCTCAGCCTTGCTTTTCTGGACCCCGAGCTTGGGCTGAGCAGAGGGAAGCAGAGCCCTGCTGTACCCAGTGTCACCCCTGTGACAGTGGAGCCTGACTGTCCATCTGACCACTCAAGATACCCAGGAACCCAGCTGGAGGGGCTGCTGTCCTCACCAGTGGATGAGTCCCCACTATTGACCACTGCTGAGCATGCTGCTAGGAGGCGGCACAGAGGTCCTGGGGGTGCCTTTGGGGTGCACCTTGTGCTGGTGCTCTTTGTGCTCCACTCTGCCCTGTGATGTGAGTGGCTCTTCCATGCCAAGTTCACCCACCACAATGCCCCTTCTTGGGTCCAGCATCCAATGGACTGCTCGGAAATCATGAGCTAAATTTGTCAGGTGTTTAGTCACAGAAGCAAACAGCTGGCCGACAGACCCGCAAGTCAGACTGCCTGGGAGAGGCCCACCCCAGGGTCCATGTGGGAGCCTGTGCCCCATGACTGCTCTGTCCCTCCCATGCTGAGGGACAAGGCTGGGTCTGGAACCACAGCTCTGCCCTGAGGAGCAGAGGCCAGGCGCTGAGCCACTCACCATCAGACCATACAGTCCGCCAAGAGCCCCATGATGCCCGGACTGCACAGGCAGGGAAAGCTGGCTCAATCAGACCACGACGCCCTCGCCTGCCGTGTCCCACATGACCTTTTAGGCGGCACGCCGGTGTGATTTAAAAGGGTCCAGATCTCCCCCAGGGCTACATGCCAGCTATGGCCACTCACTGTGGGGGACACAGTCCTCAGCCAGGCTGTCCATCCATCAATATTTTTAATTACTTACATGATTGACTAATAAAACTCTCTACCGCTAATTGATTTTTTGATGGGGGAGAGCCTTTGTCCTTATGAAAAGGCTACTTAGATGAAGTTTTTTTCTTTCACTTAAATGGGAAGTTGTATTTCTTTTGGTCATTTTGGGAAAAGAGAGATGGGAGAGAGCAGGAACAAGGGAAGACTCAAGGCCAGGAAGGTCACGGGCCCAACTGTGAGGCCGGGCAATGAATTAGCAGGCAGCGGTGCTCACGTGGCTACCAGGCACTACGAGCTCTAATGCTGGGGCCAGCAGAGCCTGGACACATATGATCAGGGTCAGCTGCTGCTGTCTTTGTTTATTATCCTGCCTTTGTGGTCCTGGGGGCAAGCCCAGGGCCTCAGGCACACTGTACAAGCCCAGCCCTTCCTTGGCATTCTAGCAAAAGCACTGGTTTTTAAGTTAGAAAAGTAAACTCACCTGGAGTCAGCAATTTGGTAAGACAAGCAGCTCTAACACAACAATCAAAACCTCCCACGGGCAGGAGACAGCTGAAGCTGCCGCTGGAGCCCTGTGACCGGAGGCGGACCCACGAGCCTGCGTGCCATATCTGAAACAACTGCCAGACTGCCACGTTGTGTCCCAGCCAGAGGCTACTTCTCAGGCTACCTGGGTTTCAAACTGTGGTGGGCTCCTCTGCAGAAACCTACAGGCCTCCTGGGGGCTGGGGCTGCCACAGGTCCATACCCCTGCGATTCTGCCTTTAACTAAGGAGTTCACTGGGTCTTGTGTTCTTACACAAAATCTGTTCAAAGCAGAGCACTGAGAAATAGAAAGCCATAAAAAATAAATCGCTGCTCCTCCTCCTGAGAGCTTATGATGTGGAGGGGAGTGAGGGTACCAGAGAGACCCCAGTCCCAGGAGTGTGCCACCCACATGCCTGAGGTCTCTGTCATGGGGGCGCTGCTCTCACCCATACCTTGCACCCACATCTGCCTCCAAGTCCTCTCTCTACGGGCCTGGGAACCATGCAGATGCTCTGGACTTTCTCACCTGCATCCCAGCTCCACTTCCACCTGACTGGAAGTCCTGGAGCCCCAGCCTCCTCCTCCTTCTTGAGGGGTCTCATGCAGCCCTGGAGCTCCTTCCATTAGTTCACACAGCCCACATGCATCACTCGGGCCTTCTCAGAGGGTCTAAAGTGTCCTGATTGTCCCCAACTCACACACACATATGCCGCCCTCCTTGCCCTCCCAGGCACACACCAGGAGCCCCAAGTCACGGGCAGCCTGCACTGTCCTGCCCATCCCCCCCTGCTGGTCCCAGGGCCAGTTGTCCTCCAGCCCCTGACTTTCCAGTACAGTGATGCTGACAATATGGAAGCTGGTCCTCAGGCCACCTCCTCCCCACCTGAACCACCATCTCTCCCAAGGAGGATCCTGAGTCTCCGCCCTCCCCCTCCTTTTGCTTCTCCAAGGCACACTGTCTCCACAGCAGAGCCTCAGGCAGGGCATGGGCACAGGCAGTTGACTACGACATGATTCTAGCCAGCAGGGTTAGGGGGGAGGCAGCCAGTGCGGGTTATGTGAGCACTGGACTGGAGGCTCAGGGAGCCTGACAAGCTTCCTGAACAGTCACAGACCTGGCCATGACCTTCCCGTGGTGAGTGGCTCAGGATCTCTTCCTTCAGATTCAGGCTCTCGTCCTGTCCAGGGCACCCTGGGTCCTACCACTGCTCGACCTTCAGCCTGCACAGAAGAGGAAGGGACCACCTTCTCCTCTCCTCTGTGCAACAGGTCTCTTTATGGTCTCCTATAAGTCTCACCTACTGGCTGCCTGGCACAGGCACCTGGCTTGGCTGCCTGGCATGGATGCCAGGCATGAGCGCCAAGCAACACTCTCCTGTGCCTAAGAAGTGAGCCCATTCCAGGGAATGCACCCAGTAGAAAGACAGAGACCAAGAGAAGCCACATGGGCCAACCTGCAAATGGAAACTTTCATCATGGAAAAGCTCAGAGTAAACAGAAGGGCAAAGCAAGCTCTAGGTGCCATCACCGGCTCTGATGGCCACTCACCTGTCCCTGCGCCACATCCTCACCTCCATTCAGTTCTTGCAGCTCTGTGTGGGAGTAAATTCTCCTCTGGGGAACTCAGTGTGACTCAGGGCACAGCCCCTGCCTACGCAGAGCAAAGCACGGTGTTAGACCTCAGCCTTGAGAGAGCGTTCAGTGTACACACATGTATGTGGAAGCGAGAGGCTGGCCACAGGAACAGCACGGCTGTGCCCTCTGCCTACTACACCAGGGTGACAGCCACCTTGGTCTGCCTTCTGAGTGGACTCAGAGTAGATGGGGTGCTGGGGCCCGGATCAGAGGCTATAGCAGGTGATACTGGAGGGACCTTGCAGGAGCAGGAGCCCTGTGCAACCTGTGGCAGCCACAGGTCCAGGCCTGGCCATGTGGGGCCGGATGTGTTAGGAGCCACTGTCCTGCTTCTGAGACTGTCCACAGAGGCAGCACCAGCTCCCTGCGAGGCTGTCGGATGGTGGGCAGGGCAGGCTTCCAGGCAGCACTGCAGCCTCAGGGCAAAGTTCTGTCCTCACCCATGCCCAGCTGTCTTCCATGTGTGCTCAGCCCCTCTGTGAGATGTGCAAATATTAGCTATACAATTTCAATAAATGGGTGCACCGGGGTATCGCACAGGCCTGACAGGATGGTGAAAGAGGCATAAGTCATTTTTAATTGCTGTAAGCCCAGGAGATGTTCTCTAAATCCAGGTGGAATGTAAAGAAGAACAAATCAGTGCTGGGCCAGGGATTTAGCTCAGTGGTTGTGGCACCTGCCTTAAAAGTGCAAGGTACCAAATTCTAGTTCTAGCCCTCATACCAAAAAAAAAAGGAAAAAGAATGAATGAGTGCTGAGATTGAAGTCCCAGAGCAGCGTAGTACAGGATGAATTTGTCTAAGAGAGACACAGAGGGTAAAGCAAGCTGTTGTCTTCATTTCCTGTCATGGAAAACATGATTGATTAAATGTTAAATGATAGAAAAGTATTTGTATTTAAAATTTAGAGTAACTACCAGAAAAATAAACATAGACTGGCACCTTTCCAAAAAATGGTTCAAACAAAACCTCGGCCACTCCCCTATCTAAGCGGGTTTGAAGGTTTCTGTGTCTTCAGCCTGGCACTGGGGACATAACCATGACCAAAGCTCCTGCCCGCATGAGCAACCCTTCTAGAGAAGCAGCCTGAGCTTGGAGTCAGTGCTGTGGGTCCCACAGAGCCACGGGACAGGTATAGAACTGGTTTGCAGCTTTAAGCAGAGTGGTCAGAGGCTTCCACACAGCAAAACTAGAGAAGCTGAGGAGTTGAGACCTGTGGGTAGGAGCGAGGCAGGACAGCAAACACCTGCAGGCTGGCGGTAGAGCAGGCCAATGCAGTCAGGGCTGTCCTGTGCCCACACCAGTGTCCCCACATGGTGGCTGGTCTACAGAACAGAACAGCGGATGTGGCTGCCAGCATCCCTCAAGCCTGGCTGATGAGGGGGCTGTGTCCTCTGTCGGGTGCACCCACTCTGTCTCAGCCTCTCAGATCAACACCAGGATGGGGGGGGGGTGAGAAGTCTCTGGCCATTGTTGCATGAGGAATGAGACCGTTCTACGAGTGAGCTGGGAGTGGACCCTTCCCCAGCTGTGCCTCCCACGGACAGGACTGTGGCCCAGACCCTGCTCAGTAGTGTCTTCCAGAGAACCTGGAGCTGAACCTCACAGCCAAATCACTGCCGGCCCCGGGCATGCCAAGATGATGTTGGTCCTTTTGGGTGGCTGAGTGAGAAATCTATATCCTCAGAGTCACCAGTATGGCTGTGTGAGGAGAAGGGTCAGGACTGGACAGTCAAACACAGACAGCTTCCTGTTCATGAAGGTGGGGGAGGGGTGGAAGACGGGTCTTGGAGAGAATCCTAAGAATTCAGCTTCAACCTGCTAACTCTTGAGGCCTGCAGGACCTTGGGTCAAGCAGAGAATGGGTGCAGGAGCCTGGGATTTAGGAGAATCTGGGCTAAAACACACCTTTGGGAATCTTCACTGTGCATGGACACCCATAGGTGTCCACACAGGACACCAAACTCAGGGACACTCGTATTCCTCCCACAATGGTGTGGCACCTGAACAGAACTGACACATCCTGCTTGTCCTGAAGTCATCCCCGTTATGACCTGACCCCTCACAATGTCACTCTGTGAAGTTTAGGGACAAATGAAAGGACCCTGCACAGCTCAGCACAGACCAATGCCTTAGTTACAAAATACCTGAGGCCCAGAATCAAGGGAGGAAGGTTTATCTAGTTCACAGTGTATAGAGGTCTCAGTCTATAATCTGCTGGCTCCAAGGCAGGAGGGCATGGGAGAGGGGCATCGCAGAGAAGAAACAGTCCAAGTTGGGCAAAAGGTAGCAAAGCAAGCAAAGCCTTTAGCCACTTCTCTCTGCCTTTTATATTCTATCTAGGCTACTGGGATTAAGGTGGTGCCAAGCCAATCAGTGGGCTGAGTTAGTAATAACTCTCCTTAATCCTAGCCCTGTACCACGAGCAAGTCACACACCCTAGATCCAGCCACTTTTGAACAAGCCCCGCCTACGATTGCATGAGACTTTGGGGGCATGTCTAGACACAAGCCATAGCACCCAACATTCTCTGAATACCTGTGTCTTGGATCTTCAAGTGGGGCATGTGGAGAGGGAGGCTGGCGATGTCTGCTCCTCAAACCCCAAGAGCAGGTGGACTCACAAGGAGAAGGGGTACATAGAAGAAAGATGCCGGCCCTCGGCACAGCACGTTAGGAGCGGGATCCGTGTACAGATCAAAAGGTGAAGCCTGGCAAAGTGGGCTGTAAAATATGACCCAATGTATGCTCTCTGTAAGAAACTTGCTGCAAATATAAAGATTTAGGTAATGTTTAAAGTAAAAGAATGGTGAAGGTACATAATGGAAGCATCATCAAAGGGAAGCAGGAATGGTTAGGTGAACATCAGACAAAAGGATTTCAGAGCAAAGCAAGTTGCCAGAGACAGCTGTTTGAACAGCAGAACAGCCCATCTGCCAAGAGACGTAATGACCTAAGTACACCAGGAAAGGGACTGCAAAACATGCGGGCAAAATATGACAGGACTGAAGAGGGACAAACCCACATGTTGCTGAAGACTTCAGCCCGGCTCTTCCAACAGCCCCTAGCAGCGTGAGATGGAAACAGTGGAACAACACCCTGCACCAGCAGGACCTCATCACCACCGATGTCACTGGAGCTGTTGCAGAGCACAGACCTCTAGGATCTCACAGAGCACACACCACGCCACCCTGGACTGCAGGACTTCCCCACAAATGCAAAAGAATTGTTATATACACTGTTTTCTCTGACTACAAACTAGGAAGAGCTGGAAAATTGCCAAACACTTGGAAAGGAAACAACACAAGTTCTAAATAATCCGTGGGTCAGAAAATAAAGAGAACATCAAAATTTACAGTCCAGGGCCAGAGGGTTAGCTCAGTGGTTCCAGCGTCTGCCTCGCAAGCGCAAGGTCCTGAGTTCGATCCCAGTAACCACATACAATGCTGGGCGTGGAGACTCACGCCCACCAACCATCAATACCACATACCACAGTGCTGGGCGTGGTGGCGCACGCCTGTAATCCCAGCACTTGGGAGGCAGAGGCAGGAGGATTGCTGAGTTCCAGGCTTGCCTGGGCTACATAGTGAGCTCAGAGCCAGCCTGAACTACAAAGCGAGACCCTGTCTCAAAAAAAAAAAAAAGGTTCGAGGCTTGCCTGGGCTACATAGTGAGCTCAGGGCCAGCCTGAACGACAAAGCGAGACCCTGTCTCAAAAAAAAAAAAATTTATAGTCCATAGTTGTGGTACTGATGGAGGAGAAATCATAGCACTGAACGTGTGTAAAGGAAGAGCAGAAAAGGCAGGAATAAAGGATCAAGCTCTCTCTCAACAGCCTAGAAGAGCAGCAAAATAACTGCAAAGCAAGCAGAAAGAAGGAAATAATAAAAACTTTCTACATTCACTGAAAGTGACACTGGAGAAAATCAATAATGACAAAACATTAATAAGACTGACAAGCCAGGAATGGTGGCACACATCTCTGATCCCAGCACTCATGAGGCTGAGGCAGGAGTATTACAATGAGTTCAAAGTCAATGTAGGCTACATAATGAGTTCAAGGTCAGCCTACCCTATGTAGTGATACCCTGTCTCACAGAAAGGGGGGGGGGGGGAGAGAGGGAGAGAGAAAGAAAGAAAGAAAGAAAGAAAGAAAGAAAGAAAGAAAGAAAGAAAGAAAGAAAGA
>PVIC010011707.1:0-22763 GCA_004025085.1 Thryonomys swinderianus | reverse complement strand
AAATCAATAAATTAGCCAAAATTGACCAATTAGTTCAAAAACATGAACTACCACCATTAATAAAATATGAACTAGGCAATTTTATTAGGCCTATGACTACTAAGGAAATTGAATTTATAATTTTTTAAACTCACAGAAAGAAATATCCAGGCCCAGACACTTAAAAAGGAATTAACAATGTCTCTACAAATCTTTTCCAAGAAATAGAAGGGGGGGTACTATTCCCAGCTCATTCTATAAAACTAGTTTCAGTCTGATAACAAAGATGATACCCCTCCAAAAAAATAGGCCAATAATCTTCTTAAACATAAATGCAAAAATGTTTAACAAAATAACAGTAAGAAATATCTCAGTGTTATAGAAAAAATAATTACAAACCATGACTACATAGAATTTAGTAAGCCCAGTTGCAGCAATCAATGGAATCCTCCATATAAATGAGACAAGAAAGAAATTATATGACCCTATCAGTTTATACAGAAATGTGTTTTACAACACATTTTAGTATAAATTCACTCCCCATTTTAGAAACTTACAGAAAATAATAATAGAGGTTACTCCCTCAACTTAATACAGAACATCTACAAAAAAAATAAAAAAGAACTAGGAGGACACACTCACCTGTAATCCCAGAGGCTGAGGCAGGAAGAGTACAAATTCAGTCACAGCCTGAGAAAATGAGTGACTTTGCCAAATCTGTTTCAACATTAAAAAAAAAAAAAAAGGCTAGAATGTAGCTTAGTGCAAAGGCCGTGGTCTTAAGACCCAGTAATGCAAAAAAAAAAAAAAAAAGGAAAAGAAAAAGAAAAAGAAAGAAAGGATGGGAGAGAGGGAAGAGAAAAGGAAGAAAAAGAGAAATGAAAAGAAAAAGATGCCTACAGCCAGCATCATGCTTAGTACTGAAAGACTTAATACATCCTATGATCACAGCCCAGGCAAGAATGGCCACGTTCCCCTCTCCTAATCCACAGTTCTGGCCATGTTGCAAGAGAAGGAAGCGGAGGTAAAGACACAGTGAAAAGTAAGAAACAAAACTGTCTTCTCAGAGACCAGAGGAAGACAATGCTAAGGACTTGATTTAAAAAGAAATATCTCTAGCCAGGCGTGGTGGCTCATGCCTGTAATCCCAGCACTCAGGAGGCAGAGACAGTAGGACTGTTGAGTTTGAGGCTTGCCAGGGCTACATAGTGAGCTCAGGGCCAGCCTGAACTACAAAGCGAGACCCTATCTTGGAAAAAAAAAAATGAAATATCTCTAAAAACCAAAACAATCCCAGTAAGCCTGCAGAATGTAAGATAAGCATACAAAGATCCATTGTAGGGCCAGAGATCTAGCTCAAGTGGTACCATACCTATCTTGGAAGCACAAGACCCAGAGTTCAATCCCTGGTACCAAAAAAAAGAACAAAAAGATCCGTTGCATTTCATTGTAAAGAATTATGTGGAATATGTGAACATCAAAGTTCAAAACAGTAATATTTACAGTCACTCAAGACAGTGAAGCGCCATGGTGTAGGCAAACCTGGCTGGGACTGGACAGGAATCTCATGACAGGAGGAAGAATGGATATAGGAAAGATGCCAGTTCTTCCCGCACTGTCCTGTAAAGGTGTCATGGAGCTCTTTGGCTGGTGCAGAAAAGACTATTTCAGCATGTCTACAGGCAGACATGATCCAAACACGGACATCCAAGTAAGCGCTGTCCCTTCACAGGAATCCACTCCATGTCGACATGGAGTTAAATGCAAAACATGAAACTGAAGTTTTTAGAAAAATATGACAAAATATTTGAGGTTCACACACACGGATTGGGAAGCGCAGAACAGAAAAGTTTAATGCAGTTCAGAAAGCATCTCATTTAGCAAAACAAAAACTAATTTTAAAAAAATGAGTCCAGGTTGGGAGAGGAGGCAATATACAAAAGAACTAGGCACAGCTGCTGTGAGCCTCCAGGGGCCAGGCTGAGGCCAGCAAGACCTGCAAGGTCTTTTCCTAACTCACCTAAACTAACAGAAAAGCTAGGCTTTCACGCAGCTGTGTATTTCTGCACATGGATATCCACATGGAACTTCTCTCCCGAGCCACATGGTGACACTTTGCACTCGCCTGTCCATGTCTCCTCACCCTGAGATACTCAGCCTCCATCTTTGGCACACAAAATCTTGCTCCTACTTTACCATGGTGCTTATGCCATTGTGGAAAGTTGGTGATAAAACACCACTGTGCATTCTACACCCACTGGTGCCTGCTCGTCTCTAACCCACAGGTGCACAGAGTTTTGGACCTCTCCGGGCTTCCCCCCCCAGTGGTGACTTTCTCTGTCTGGGGCCATGTGCTTTGCTGGACCGTCTCCAGGGTCCCTCTCCATCTAGGGCAGACCCCACCCTTCTCTGTCTTCACAAGGTGGACTTCTGGAAGCAAGCTCCCTCCACAGGTTACAGGATGTACCTCGACCTGGGCTAGTGCATTCCTTGCGGTCAGGTCCCAGTTTTAGGCAGCAATTTGAGCTGTGCCCTAGGCGGACAGTGCAGTCCTCTGCTGCTGAGCAGATGGCTTTGGTCACCAGGCTGCACCCTGGCCCAGGCACCATTCCCTCTGGAGCACATCCATGTTCCCATTCATGCTCACACTCACATCCCACCCTCAGACTCAGCATCTGCTGATACTCCTGCCCGAATGGACTGTTACAGCTGCTGCCAAATGACGGGTTGAGGCACCTCTCTACTTTATCATGCTAGCACCATCTTCATATTTCCTCTTTGTCACTATGGACTCATGGGACTTCATTCCATTCCACAGCTATTATTCATGACCACCTTCACTGAGCTACTCCGATGTCTCTCAGTCAGGTCTCTGGCCCTGTGGTGTCCCCACCCTCTGAGAGTACTTCCCTCCTCTGTCACAGCCAGGTGCTCAGCCTCATTTTCCCCCTGCCCACCCTGGAATCTCTTCTCCAAGGATCCAGGCTCCTTTCAGTGGAGACAGAACCGTGATGGGTATCACCTGCTGTTAGCAAAGCTGCTGGAGGAGCAAAGCCCTGCAGTATGTGGCGCAGGGCTCCGTCCCTGCCCAGGCAGGTACAGCACAGTTCTGACCCTGCATAGCTCCCTGCCTGGAGGAACTGGCTCTGCACAACCTGACTGTTGCCATGTGAGCTGCAAACAGAGCCCCGCTCTGAGCCCTGTGGCATCACCGACCACCACGCAGAGCTCCTTGCAGACTGGCAGATGAGAGTGGGGTTCAAGACTGCAAGCTGCTCTCAGGCGGGCAGCAGTTCAGAGCTACACGTGTGTCCTGGAGGAGACACGTGGGAAGGTGGTACACGGAAGGCTATGTCATTGCTCCAGGTGAGAAAAGGGTCTCTGCCATGTTCACTTGGGTGTCAGTAGCCTCGTGGGGCCCTCTCCCTCCCACTCTCAGCTCTGACCCCAGGATGCCCCAGGGCCCACATGAATGGAGCATGGAACCCCCACGGGATCAGGAGACGCCTTTATCTCACCACCTTGGGCACACTGGCATTCCAGAGGGCAGCAGGAACATGCAGGACAGCAGCAGCATGACACAGACATGCAAGAAACACAGCTTGCTTCTCCCACTCTGGCTTGTGCATCCTTGTCTGTCTCCAAATCTCATGGCCCTGCGACAGAGGTCTGGTCCTATGCACTGGGGTGACTGACAGCCTGCCATGGTGGGTCAGTCGGGTACACCCCTGGGAAGGCCCTGAGCCACAGGAATTCCAAGCACTGGACTTCCGTGGCTGAGCTCCACCTCCAGCCACTAGAACAGTAGAGGATTGGCCTCTGGCCCAATTGGACAGATTGCCACAGGACACCAGGGCTTTGTGTCAGCCAGTGCTCACCCTCTCTTTCATGTGTGCTGCCTCAGGATTACACTGAGCTGCCCCGGCTCCTGCATCACATCCACCTTCAATGTAGAAAGAAGGGAACCAGGAGAGAACTGGAAATACCAGCCACACTATCAAGAGAACGAGCCTTACCCGGATCTCTCTGCTGAGTGCCACTTGAGTCTCATTTGCCAGAACTGTCATTGGCCCATACAGTTCCAGAGCAACGGAGACCTTGCTGAGCATTTGGCCTCATAGTGCTGCCAGCAGAGGTGTGAGAAACCCTCTGAGAGCCACCCCCAATACCCCATGAAGAAACAAGAGGGCCTGCATTCCAGTGATTAGGTGTACGGCAGGGCTCCCTGAGAGCCCTTCTGTCCTAGGCCCTGGGGTCCATCTGGGCAGAGCCAGCTGTGGACAGGAACCTTGGGCCAGGCTCTGTGTCGGGGGCTGTGACACGGGAGCTGTTCTCCGTCTTCAGGCTTCACCAGCTCGGGCACAGCCATGTGGCTTCATCTGGCTGCCAGGAGCTGAGGAACCCATGGCCCGAGGGCAACACCAGCGCTGGCTGGGCACAAGCACCACTTCCCAAGGACAGCAGGCTATGTGGACACTAAGGAAGACTCGGTGCCCCAGTGTGCAGCCCAACTCCTCACAGGGAGAGAGAGGCACTGCTGTGCATCCCACCTGGGCCTCTCACCTCCCAAGTGAGAGGTCCCCACCTCCCTCTCACGCAGCCACTCAGGGTGGACAAGCTGCCTTCCCTTCCTTCTCTAGTCTGGAATCCGTGCCTCCATGGTCTATGGGAGTGGAGATGCCAGCCTCTCCCACAAAGCCAGAATGGAAGGAGAATTCAATTTGCCAGATTCCAGCCAAGGGCTGGCTGTCACCACCTGGGCTCCTGGCCACTGAAAGGCTGCAGATCCCCGGCAGATGGCAAGGATGCAGGCCATGTCCAGTGGTGCTAGCCCTGTGCACAGTGGCAGAGTTACATGCTCAGGAGTTCTGTGGTGGAGCCTGTCTGTGGGCCAGAAGCCTGGTGGGGCCATGCCCCATCCTGTGTCATGTCATGCCCCCCTTTTCCAAGTGGGGACCCTGAGGCCTGGCCTGGCCTGGCCCTCACCTCTCAGGCATAGGGCCCTAATGGCCTCAGCAGAGTCACAGCTTGCCTGTCCAGCCTAGCTCCGAGTGGCCTCCTCTCTTCTCTGAGCCTTATCCCAGTTACCTGAGGCTAAGCAGGGGTGAAGCACTGATCAGAAGTGCTGAGCACCTTCCACTGGCCTCCTCTGCTCAGGGCTGGCACAGGGGACATGCAGGGGAGTTTTTGGCTTGCCTGTGTTCCTAAAACCCCACTGCTAACAAATAGCCTCACCCCGCTTGACCTTGCTGGGCCCTGTCAGCTGCCTGTCTCCTGCCTCATTGGGACTCCTCAGAAAGACCCTTCCTGGTGACTCCTGAGTGTGCTGTTGTCTCCCTCCCTACATGTTCTGAGTGTATGACCTGCCCTGGCTTCTCCAGCCCTCTTTTTTGCTCCCCTGACTATAAAGCTGTTCCCCAAACTGCCCTCCACCCAAGTCAGCACTAAGCAGCAAGGTCTAGCAGCTCCTCCTCCTCCCCTCTTCCTCAATCCTCCATTCCATGTCCCCACCTGGAAAAGAAGGACCAGCTTCTTCTTTTCCATACCCCAAGGACTCAGATCTGCTAGCCACCTCCATCCTCTGACACTGAACCAGCCTACCTCCATGGTGAGCCCAAGTTGATCTTCAAGGTAAACATCACCCTGTGGCTACCCGAGGCTGCCCACCCAACTTCCCCTGACCACAGATGCCAGGCCCCATCCCTCTCCACCTGTTCTTGGTCAGAGCCTGAGCCCTGACGACATCGTCCAGCCAGCATGGCAGCTGAGCAGGCAGCTGGACAAGATCTGCAAGTGTCTGGGCATGGGGTCCTCCTCGTGGTGGTCATCTATTCAAGGGAGATCCAATAGCAGTGTGAGGTTCCCCTGTACTAGCCCCATGTAGTCAGAGCTGAGAGGCTCTGTGGGGCTCGGTATTTCCCAGCCCCAAGTCATCAAGGACACTCACCTCTGGGTGACTCATGTGACCCTCGAGCATCTTGGACCTTACCCTGAGCCTGCTGAGGACTCCTGAGCCTGCCCTAGGGGACATATGCCCACAGTGCCACCCGAAAGGCCAGCCCCTAAGATCAAAAGGTGACCTATCCCAGCTGCCATGCCAAGCACAGAGCCTTCCAGAGCCAGGGCTCCGGATAGCAGTCGGTGCCAGCCAGCCCCCAGCCACCTTTCACCATGCCCCCCACAGCGACCCACTCAGTCGCCCCCCTGAACGGGGCAATGCTGGACTACAGGCCCCCTTTGCTGGGTGCCCAAGCCACAAACCCAGCTGAGGAGCTGCTGGTGTTGCCCTCAGTGAAGGGGCTGGCCTGGGAGTCAGGCAGCTGTCTCCCATGTCCCCTCACAGTGTCCTCAAAGTTTCCCCTTCTGAGGAGCCCTTGGACCATCACCCCTCTGTCATCACCCTATCCCCAGCACAGCCCCACCCAGGTCCTGGGGCTGGGACCACAGTGTAGGGACTTTGGGTGGATGCAGGTCAGCCCACAGCCATGCCAAAAGTTGAGTGTGTATCTGCATCCTCAGTAAGACCCAGGATGAGCCAGCAGCCAGGCCAGAAGCAGAAGGCAGGGGCATCACCCCAGAGACAGGACCTTTCTGCTCTAGCCCCAGCAGGTCTCTCAGCCTCAGTTTCTCCAGCTATTCAATGAGGGTTGGGTTGGGTGGAGGTCGGCACCTTTCCAACCTAGGATGGCTCGGACTCATCTTTCCTCCATCATGGATGGGAGGAAGAGGGAAGGAGGGGCTCCAGCTGCACCAGGTTCCACCACATCAGGCACCAGCAGCCACTGGCTTCACCCTGCATCTCCCACCGGGCTGCCCCACACCCAGGAACTCACCAGTGAGGGGACTACTGGCCTGTCCCTTCTCCAGCAGCCTCCAGGCTGCCCCACCCTACACAGGCCCAGCTGTCCCATCCCCTCCCCTGAGGACAGTGGTGGCTGAGACCCAGGACAGGGTTTAATCCAGGGAGGGTTTGCTATAGGCCTGTGTCTCAGTCTCTGAGCTTTCCAATGAGTTCCTTCTGAGGCTGGATTCATTGCCCCCATCTGCCCCAGTTTGGACATGCAGGAGGAGTGTGCATAGCACTGAACATGGAAGTGTGAGGGTCACGGTGCGAGCTGTCCTGCTCCCAGGGCTGCCCTCCAAATGGAAGATGGGGCTTCCTTGACCCAAAGCCTCAGTCACTGGAAATAACCAAGCCTAAGCCTGTGTCATTGCCACCATTGTCACCCGTGCCTGAGGCCTAGCACCTCCTGGCAGCCCCTGGCCATGGGGGCAGGGTCCACAGCCTCCCTGGGCTGTGGTCAATGCTAGATGACCCCTCCTCCTGAAGCCATTCTGTAGGAAGAGAGATCTTGGTGGAGACACCCTGAGGCTCAGTGCTATCTCAGGGGACCACAGGAGAGCTGAGGGAATTTAATCCAATCGCAAGAATATAATAGGCCATGGACTGTAGTTCCCCAGGGGCCAGGTTCAGGCCTATAGCAAAGTCAGGGCTCCAGCTCAAGTCAAGGGGAGGCAGGCTACAAACCCAGGCTGCCCCAGGGGAGAGAGGCTGTGGAGACAACTAGACTCTGGCTGGTGACCAGGCCAAGGGTATCACCTCGAAATGTACCTCCTTGCCCCCACCTGCTCTAGAGCAGTGGCCCCACAGGTGGGGCCTGCAGCCCTGCAGCCCATGATGAGCTTACCTATCACTCACACCCAGGCGTGGACACTGACAGCCGCCTGCCCTAGGCGTGAAGGTCGAGACTCCAAAGACAGAACCTCAGGCTGTGCCCCAAGTGTCCTTCCTAGAGTAACCCCTCCAGCTCTCCTGCATGAGACAGTCACTTTAGGATCTGAGAATGCTGACAAAGGCAAGGGATAACCAAGCAACACCCGTGCCCTACCAGCTCCAGAAATGGGATATTTCCAATGCATAGGCCATGGTCAGGAGAGCCTAGAGATGACTCATGCAGTACAGAGCTGTGGTTGACTTGCTGGAAACTGTGTCCAAGACTGTGACAAAACCAGGGAAAGCTGTGAGTGTGGCTAAGAAATGAGCTGCCTATGGCAGCTCTGTGGAGACACAAAGGATGGCATTCCTTATGTCCTACAGATCAGGCTCCTGGCAGATTCCAGGGACAGAGCAAGTAACTCAGGACCCCAGAGTGACGGGAGATTGCACAGGACCAGTGAACCAAGTCCTGTTTATCCTGCTCACTCAGTTCATGCCAACATTGCCCACATAAGCAGCCTCGTGCAATCCCTCAGAGGGAGCTGAACCAGAAGGCAGATGTCCTAGAGATGACAAAAGCCACAGCCATGGGCTCAAACTCCTGGGCAGCTCAGAGCCACCTGCCCTCCTTTCGGTGTGTCCCGACCCAGCTTGCCCACTGTGCTGTAGAGCTGGCCAGCCCTACTAGGACAGCCACCTTCCCAGAGTGACACCACCCAGACACCCTGGTTCAGCTGCATCTGGGCTAGAATCTAAGCCAGGCACCTGGCCTCCTCAGCCCAGTCCCCAGGGACAGTGAGCTGCAGGCAGCTGCAGGCCTGGCACAGCCCAAGCAGCCAGGTAGGGGCCGTCCCTGAGCCGGAAGGAGCACCTTCCAGACATGACTGCATCCGACCTTCTCCCTCGTCTCCGGTTCTGGCTTGGGGCCCACAGTGAGCTCAGCTCCTTCCCACTCCTGGGCTCCGCTCCACGTGGACTCTGCAGAACAAGGCCACCTCTGGAGCCTGGGCCCACATCTGCGCCCCTGAGGGCCACATCAGGAGCAGAGCCCAGTGGCTGAGCTTGACATCAGGTTTCCACAGATCCCTGCACCAGCTGTGCCTGGACCTCTGAGGCCCAGAGATCCTTTTTGAACATAGCTGGGCCTCATCCTGGGTCCAGGAGGGCACCCCCCCCCAACACTGGGACCACAAGGAAGAACACATTCCTGAGCTCTCTGAGTCTCTCCACAGAACATTTCCTGATGCCTGTCTGAGACTAAAAACCTATTAAAGTCATAAACTTCGCCTGTGGATGCTTCGCAAAAACGTATTTATCTAAAGGGCATCTGTGTTTGGTCTCCAGAACAAACGTTCCAAATGCCGGGCCCCGGGTGATTTATTTGGGGCACCTTGCTCTCCCCTGGCTCAGCCCTGCTCCTCTTCTGCACTACTGTGTCCAGACCCAGACCTCCAGAGAAAGAGGGGTACAGAGTGCATGGGAACAGTGGGGCTGCCACACTTCTCACCCACCTTAAAGCACCCAATGCCCTCTGTATCCTGCCCACACACTGCTCACAAGCCCCCCCCCCACCATGTCCCTACAGCAGAGGAAGACAGACCACACATGTGAATGACCGTAACAATGCAACATGTGATGGCGTTGGGAATAGGAGCCACCAGCCTGCAGGCACCCCAGGATGCTACAGAAGAATCCCTCACCTGGACTAGGGGCCCCAGGACAGAGGGACCCCAGTGGTGCCCATACAGAGCACTGGGCAGGGGTGGGAAGAGGTGACTTTGGTGGATGGATGACAGCTGAGTGATAGGCCAGGAAGGGATGGGGAGGGTAGGCACTGAAGTTCCAGCCTCACCCTCAGGCCTGGGTTCTGGATAGCCCTTCATCACACGTTCCAAGTATGCTTGAGCCCTGGGCCTTCCAAAGAGGCCCGGAAGGCAGGCCTTCTGGCTGCACAGGAAAGGACATTAGGAAGCTGTGAGCTGGCCCTGCACCTAGGGAACCAGGTCCCCCAGGACAGGGTGCCAGGATGTACCCTGAGTGCCACTGCCCTCTGGACCATAACAACTGCAAGTCATCACTGACCCCCAGGGCTTGGCCTGCCTGGGAACTATCTCAGGCTATGCTCCAATACTTCTCCACTAGGGAAGTTGGGGACCCCTCACCCAGGCATACAGAATGAGACTCAGAGCTTATTTCTAGAGCAGCACTGTCCAGTGTGTATGCCATGTGTGGCAGCCCAATTTTACATGATTTTAAATTCAACAAAATCAGACCAGCTCCTGTCACACTAGTGCTCTGACAGTATGGATAGGAATGTGTGCACCATTCAGAGCATTCTGGAGTATGGTCGGCTAGTTCCGGTTCCAGGGAGTGGGGAGGCTCTGAAGGTGTAGGAGCCCTGGCAAGACCCCAAGTAGGTACATGGAGGGACCCCAGGACAAGGTTGATTGGTGATAAGCTCCTGGTTCCATCTGCAGGGGCCAGTCTTGGGTGGGAGCTGCCAGGCTGTGCCCTTGTCCTGTACCCCCACCTACCTGTAGCCCTCCTGCCTCTGCTCCTGGCAGTGCACATCCAAACCAGGTGGTCCACTGAGACCAGGTGACCAAGGGTGCCCTGCAGAGCCTGAGACACCAGGCTATAAACATCTGCTTGTCAGCAAGACAATGGGGTGCACCCTCTGCCAAGGAACGCTCTGCTGGGCCATGGCTTGGGCCACCTTCCCTGGCAGAGCAGCATAGGACTCCAGGCCCCTGGGACTCCACCTCCTGGTGTCCTTGGAGGCACTCTGCCCAGTTCCATGCCATGTCCACAGCCAGTTTCCTGGGTGGGGGTCCAGGCTACACATCCCTGTGTGTCCCTAGGCAGGTGCACTGTGTGTGGCCTCATGTTCAGGAAGTCACGTGAGGGCCTGTGTTTTACTCAATTCAGCATCCCCTTCTCTGGAAATGGCCCTGAATATAGCTAGTCCCCAGGAAATAAATGGATTGTATGAGGAGGTGAAATGGAAAAAAAACGCTGCATCTAGACCGGGGAAGTAAGAGTCAGTGTGAGTTTTTGAGCAAAAAACATGTCTCTGTTGATCATTTTAGGTTCCATGCATAGGAAGGGAAACCTCATGGGCTTCTCTGTGATCCTCTGTGACTGCTCTCCCTGCACTGTTGCATGATCGCCCTTTTGTCCACTGCACTGGAAACCAAATTGGGAAGCATCATCTATCTTACCTGAAGGCCTTGCTGTTTTAGTCTGGAAACCTGAGGAGAAGTCATAAATAGGCTGCTCGATGACAGTGTAAGCTTAATTTTTCATTTACCTTCAGCTAATAACGGATGAGCAGGCCTCCCGACTTCCAGAAGCCAAAAGGAAGAGAAAGGGCTTCCCAATGACAGGATAATTTGTCAAAAAGTTATGAGTGCGTCCAGCAGGACTGTATAGGAAGTGTATATTGAACAATATGACACACCGGCTCCTAATTGCTGCTGCCTTTCTGATCAATAATACATGTTTTGAAAAAGCCTTCTGTTTACATTTACACAATGGACTGTAACTACTGCAAAGCATCCATTAAGACCTATTTTAAAAAGTGCATTCGGAAAAAGTTGTCTAAATCTGCATTACAAGGCAGATTATGAAGCTGCCTTGGGAGATGTTTTTCTAAGAGGCACTCAGGCCATATCTGCCGACTGGCCTACAACTGAGCTCCTGGCTCTGGGCCGGTGCAAAGACACTGCCAGGCCAGGCCTCTACTGACCCACAGGCCGGGACACAGTGTACCTACAGCCCAGGACACTGTCACTCCCACACATGTGCTTTCAAGATCACTAACTACAGGTAGCTCTTGGGTCCTGGGGTTCATGTTTCACACACAAGTGAGTTGTTACCTGGGCAGGTGGGAAGCCCAGAGAAGATGGAAGAGGGCAGGCAGGGTTTAGGACCACCTGGCTCTCTCTGGTGCCCTAGCAACATGCTCTGAACTCACCCCCACAGCTGCCACATGAACGGAACTAAGGGCAGCCCTGCCCAGGGCTGCCTGGGGACTGACTGGCTTGACCTGGGCAAGTGGGGGAAAGACCTGCCTTCCTACAGAGGCCACCACCCCACACTGCACCCCTGCCGGCCATTCCCAGGCAGCTGTGGAGAGCCTAGAAAAGCATAGTTTGCTGAGTCCCCCTCCCTGCAGTCACCCCACACTATCCCCACAGTGCAGAGCAGGAAATCAGGCTCCAGAAGCAGCCTCCACACAGCAGATTCCTCTTAGAGAAGGGGGCAGGAGGACTATGGAGTTCAGAGGAGACACCGGCCTCAGGAGGGACACATGAAGGGCAGAGGGGCAGACAAAGGACGGGAGCTCGTGGCGGTTCTGCCTGGCCCCCAGGCTCTGCAGGGACAGCACATGCTTGGCTGCTTTGACCGGGGAACCAGGAATGCCCAGGCACCGCATCAATCAGCTCTCCTGACATAAGCAATACAGACAAAGAACAGCTTGTTTGGGCTCGAGGTTGCAGAGTTCTGGATGAGGTGGACATCTTGTTGGAAACAAGCAAAACTGCATCCCCACAGCAGCCCAGGTACAGAGAAAGGAGGAACTGGGAACCAGATAGGGTCCCTGAGGTCACATCCCCATAATCCACTCCCTTGAAAGAGGTCCCACTTCTCAGGATGCCACCAACCACAACTCCCTCTGTGAATAGATCTCCCGACTAGGTCAGGATCCTGTCATCCAGGCACCTTCCAAAGCCCTACTTCTGAGCTCTCCAGGCTTGGGGCACTGCAGCTCCCAACCCTAATAGCCCTGGCCACGTCAAGACCAGTAGGCAGCCTGCAGGACCCCCCCACACACACACACACACACATCTGAGAGCTGGAGTGGCCAGGATGCTGAGGAGGAGGGTTTGATTGCACACTCAACATGGGTTATCCTCCAGGCCTGTGGAGGGCTGTGGCTTTCTCCTGTAGTTGCCCTGGAAGGGGGTCACCAGCAAGACCAGAGAACAGACCTGACCCACCTCAGCACCCCAAGGGAGGGAAGCTGAGGCACCAGGCAGTTTGCTAAGTCAGCATCAATGCTTTCAGCAGGGTCACAACGCCCACAAGAGGGACTGGAACCATGTTCCCCCCTCCCCATGGCCTCAGTCACCAGTTCCTACTCACTGCCCAGCCTCCAGTGCCCCACAGTCTGGGCTGTACTCTGTGATCTACGACCATCCCTGCATGATACCCAGCCAGACTTCCAGTCCCCATCCTGGTTACTTGGTGCCTCTGAACACCCATACCCGCTGGCCTGTGGTCCAGCATGTGGTGGTCCGGCCCTTCCTCCCTCAGCAGCTCCTCCCACTGCAAGTTCCTGCGAGGGGATCAGCCAGGCAGAGCTGGACCTGCACTTTCCGATCCTGTGCTGTTCTGGGACTGGAAAGCGAGTTTCACCAGGGAGGCTTCATAGTCTTTCAGGACACCCTGTGAGCTGCTGCCACTGAGCTTCACAGCCACACTGGAGGACCCAAGCGCATCCCCATGTGGCAGATGACAAAGCTGAGACTCATGTGAAGTGACTTGTGCGATCATACAATGCCAAATGGCAAAATCCAAGCTTAGCAGAAGCCTGCACCAGAAGCCTTGGAAGCTTCCTCGTCACAGACGTGGTTCAGGGATGGGGCTGGGGGTCCTGGCCAGTACTCCTCTCGTGTGCACCAGGCACTGGTTTCATCCCCAGCACTGCAAAATCAAGGAGCAGAACAATGCAAATTTGCCCCACCCAGCCTGAGATATGGTGTGCAGACCTCACCTGCTCCATGTTTTCCTCTGAGAGACAGGAGTCCATAGCTGGGAACAGGCTTCGGCGATCTGTGCCCGGGACAAAGGCAGCAAGATGAGCCTTTGAGTTGTGCAGTTGCCCATGATTTCACCCTAGCACAGGAGACCTTGGCAGAGTACCTACTTCTGGGCCAGGTAAGGAAGCTCCCTCTTGCCTCTGAGGTTCTGGTCCTCCTTCCTGAGGCCCCAGCCCAGTAGGCTGGACTTCTCTCTACCCTCGGCTTGGTGCCTATCCCTCTGGGAAGTTCCCTGAGCATCCATGGGACAGAAACATCCACAGAAGCACACAGTTCCCTAAGTGATCAAGGCCTGTGTGTGTACACATGTGTGTGCAGGGATTCACATACAGACTCTCCCAGGCCTTCTCTGATGGAAATAGCAAAGACCTTACTATGGCTCAGGGGTCCAGAGGTGGAGGAGCCCAGCTGGACTTCAGCCTGTCCAGAGTCAGAAAAGCCCTGGGCAGGAGTCTCCGAACAGAAATGAGCCCAGTCCCTTTTCTCCCTATTCCTCCAGAGGCAGCCCTGGAGCAACCCCAAGAGTCCCAGCCCCTCCCTAAGCAGGGCTTCTTGGGCACAGTCCATACCTCTAAACCACTGGAGGATCCCACGGTCAGTTCCAGCTGGGGTGGGGGGTTTACCAGCAGGCAGAACAGGTCTAGGGTCCAGGATGGTGGCTGTCCTGGCTGACAGGCCTGTGTCCCGGCTGCCCACCCTGAGCACAGGTGTGGACCTCTCCGCTGGCCTTGGCCCAAACCTACTCTCCTGGCAGCCCCTCCTCCCCAGTGACTTCACTTTGACTTCATCTCTGCAGAGCTATGCGATGTGGCCGCACTTACTCAGCCAGCCTGGGTGGAGGGCTGGAGGACCGGGCGGAGGGGAGCAGTTGCCTGCCCCAGCCCTGGGTGTCCCTGGCCCCTGGCCCCTGCGTCTGGACTCCAAGGGCTGTCTGGTGGGAAGCGAGGCGTGTTCGACAGCTCACAGCCGGCTTCACCCACACCTCCCTGGCAGGCTCCAGACTCTTTCTCCGGGAGCGCGTTCACAGGCACCGTTTCTTTGGGGGAACTTCAGGAGCCCCACCCTAGATACCTCTTTAGGACACCGCTCTCGCCTTGGAGAGGTGCGTCCGAGTGGGGTTCACAGTCCAGCGGGCCCCGCCCCCAGCGCCGTAGAACCCTGGACCACACCTCTCCGCATCCCTAAGAAGCAGTGGGGGTTGCGACCCGCGCGGGGGGAGGGGAGTTGAGGAACCTCGTCTGAGTCCCTTACTGCGCGGCAGGAAAGGAAGAGCGCGGCCCACAGGCAGTGTGCTGGGGGGCACCGCCGGGCTGCAGGGGGCCCAACTGCGGAAGGACTCGTCCCACACGCACGCCAGACCCGCGTCCAGCTCGCACCCTGCAGCCTGGGCTCGCCCAAGCCCCGCCCAGCCCCGCCCAGCCCCGCTTGCTCCTGTGGCGCAGCCCGCTGGGCTCAGTCCCGCGGCGCAGCAGTGAGCGCCGGTCCGGTGCGGAACCTAGCTTGGTGAGTCCGGCCGCCGCACCCGCATCCTGCACCTGGACCCCGCACCCCACGCCCCACATCCGCCCTGCACTCCGCACGCCTGCCTGGCATGGGCTGCCCCGCCTGAGCACCGCTTCCGACCCTCATCCCAGCCGCCAGAGGCGATGGCGAAGGCGACGTCCAGCTCCGTGGGGCTGCGGCTTCTGCTGCTGCTGCCACTGCTTGGTGAAGGTGAGTCCTGAGGCGCGAGATGCGGGGTGTGGGGTGCGGGGTGCGGGGCGCAGGACCGGCGTGGACAAGGGGGCTCCCGGCCCGCGCCCTGTCTCCTGCGCTGTGCGCGGCTCTGAGGGACCCCGCGGCTGCGCTTCCCGTGGCTCCGGTATCCTTGCTCTCACACGAACTGGCTTTGCCGCCTGGTCTTGGTCCAGAAGATGTGGTTCCTGGGACGGTTGGGCCGAGCCCCCGCTGGCACCCGGGGGCGGCCCAGGGTTTGGGTCCACGCGAGCAGGGGAAGGTTCGGATGTCATGTCCCGCGCGGATCTGTTATGAGATGTGGCCCAGCCCAGCGCCAAGCCGCACCTCCAGCAAGCTAGGATGACCCTGCCAGGCGCGCCTACCCCAACCCGGACCCCTGCCGGCGTTCGGCAGGACATACCGAGTTTCTGGGACGGAAGGCTCCCCACGCCCACTCCTCACAGGAGGGCGTTGTTCTGCGACTCGCAAGAAAAGGCCACTGCCTCCGCCAGCTCCGTGATGCCCATTGAGTGGCAGGGAGGGAGCCAGAGGGGCGAGGCACAGAGGTTCATGTGGGACAAAAACAGGGGTTCCTAAGTTTGGGTCTGGGTCAAACGAGGGCCAAGTGGCAGTAGGCCAGGCATGGGGCAAAAGCCAGCTGAAGCCCGCCTGTGACTCTGTCCCACCTGCCGCTGTGGGCCTATGGCCGCTATGGGCCGTACTGCCCCCTCCCAGCTTCGGGTCTTGCGTGCCTGGTAGGCTGTGAGTGCCAGGCCTGGGACTTGCAGCACACTTGCAAAAATGCAGGTTGCTTTCTGTAGAGATCCCTAACCATTCAATTGGGCCACAGACCACCTCCCTGTCCAGGGAAGGTGGACCCTTCCCCGGAGAACCGAGAAGCCCGGATCAGAGGCCTTGGGTGTGGAGTGGTGGCCCCAGAAGGGGAGGGAAGGGCCGTGAGGGGCCTGGGGCTCCTGACCAGGGTAGGAGTTTGGCTGTCTCTGAGCAGAGTCCCGCCAGGCTCCCAAGGTGAAGGAACCAGCAGCTGGGCCTCCCACGCCCCCTGGTGGAGGCAGTGTTCCAATGGCCTCTTGTCCAGGGCACAGTATCTCCAAGGGGAGGGTCTCTCACCTCACAAACGCGGGTGTAAGGCACACTTTGACACTTGTGCCCATCCTTCGTCAGGTCATGGGTCCATGAATGCTCTGCCCAACTCCCACATTCTGCTGCCCCCATATTCTTGGGCTCAGCCCCAGCCCCTGGTGCCCTGAGAGTGAAATGTGCTTTAGCACAGCTCCCCATGTGGTCCCTTCAGTGTGGGCCAGGGTTTCAGAGCCCATCATTCCCCACTCGTGGACAAGAGAGAAGCACACATGGACACACACACACATATATTCACCGTCTTGCCCTTAACCTTCCCTGGCTGCAATACAGTAACCATGGGGCAAGTGAGCGGAGGCTTGGGGGGAAACCATTGGTAAATGGCCTTTATTCTGCTGAATTGCATGAGGACCAGGCTAAATCACTATTTCCTCAGTGGTGGGAAGAAAACGGGATGCTTTCACCTAATGGGGCACTAATGGCCTCTTAGTCAAGGGAGGGGAAAAGTAATTAAAAATTACGGTGTGTGTTGGAAACCAAGCCTCGATCCTAAGGGGTGGAACCGGAAGCTGTGCCTTCCCCGGAGCCTTCTCCCTCTGCAGCCTGACAGAGAACCCTGCATCCCCTGTCTTAGGTTATGGATACAGCCATGCCACCTGCAGGCTCACAGCAAGTGCCCCTAGATCCCTGGGTCTTCCCGGCAGCTCCATGAGTATCTTGGTCTCATATTTGCAACTCACAGACCAGAGACGGAGGTCTCCCTGAGCCTGTGCATGCCAGGTCCGGGGGGAGCCCAGGAGTGCCATGGCCGTGAGCCTGACCACCTAACAGCCCAGACCATGGCACTGGACCACCTGGGAGGTCCTGGTCTCTGTGGATGGCTCTTAGCAGGTGTCAGGGCAGGCACTTGGGTGGGGAGCATGGCAGGAGAGTGTCCCCACACTGGTGTGGGCCCACGTGTCCCAGGACACCAATGTGGCCTTGTGCCCATGACTGCCTGGCACCAGACATCTGGCTGTAGAGCCCCTGGAGGGGGGAAACAGACAGGCAGTGACTTCCTTCATCCTGCCCACAGCTGTGTTGGTGCTGGGAGCAGCCATCCTGGGGTGGGGCTGTGGCCCATCCTGCCAGGTCCCACTCAAGCTTCTCTGTCCCGTGGCCTCCACTCCTTGCCTCCTTCCATCTTTCCCAGCAGTTTGTCTGTGTGAAGGGCTGGACCTGCTGCAAACCCAGGAGGGCTATCCTCACCCCAGCAGGTGACCCACCCCTATGTGGAACGTGTGACTCTGTCACAGTGCACGTGACAAGCCACAGGGGGTCTGATTGAAAATGGGTCCTGGAAGTCAGGCAGGGGGTGCCTGGCAAGTGAGGACAAGGGACACCAGTTCCTGGGATCTGCAGGATTGGCAGATACCATGGGCTGGGGGTGTTTGGACCCCATAATGTGGAGTCTGGGCCTAGCCTGGTGCTGCTGCCATAGGAACTGAGCCCTTGGGGGGGGGGCGTGCCAGGCTGGGTGTTCTGGGTGTTGAAGCTGGGCTCACCTGCCCCTCCTGCCCAGAGCATGTGGGCAGCCTCCTTCTCATACTGCCAGGACATCTGAACCCTAATCCCTGACTGAGCTGTCACGGGGGTCCTGGGAAGCCGGGCAGGAGGATGGGATGCCATTGTCCCAGAAGCCCTCCCCGCGGACCCGGTGCCCTTGCTGCCGGGTATGACAGGTGACTGGCTGGCGCTGGGGAAACTTGCACCACGCGGGCCCTGAGGAGAGCAGGTGATTGGCTCTGAGCAGACACTGTGCCTTGGGCGGCCCGGTGGCACAGCAGCCCAGGAGCTGCCCATGGGTCACCTGCGCCCCTAGATTGGTATGCACCATGCCACCTGGGGCCACCTGCAGAGCTTGCAGGCAACCCAGGAGACCTACAGGGCTGGAACCCATGCAGGCTGGGACATGGAGTGCTGTTGGATCTGCAGAGCCCAGGCTTCAGGGAGGTGTCTGGGGGTGTGGCCCAGAACAGGAGGCTGGGGAGGCTGGACGGTGTTCAACCCCCAACTTAGGGGACTGAGAAGAGCCCGGGCAAAGTGGTGAGGTTCTATCTCAAAATAAAGGGAACAAAGCTAGGATGTAGCACCATGCTAGAGCACCTCCCTGATGAGTGCAAAGCCCTGTTTCATCACCAGTGCTGCTGAAGAACCTCTTAGGTTCCTCTATGATGCCAGAAAATTCTCACCTTGAGTTCCATAAAGGGGAAGAAAAAAGTTAAATTAGTAATGACCTGGAAAGTGCTGGCGAAGAGGTGCAGTTGGTGCCAGGGTAGGCTGAGTGGGGCACACAGGGTGACCAAGGAGGGCACTGGACACAGGCCATCCTGGGCAGGATGTGATGGGCAGAGTTGCGCTGTGCTTGCTGCCTGGGCATTCCAGGTGTCCCTGCCATCTCTGCCAAAGTTCTGGTCAGCACAGCTGCTGGCAACAGGATATTTATTACAACTCATTACAGGTTTTTGAAGTGGAATTCACATAACAGTGTCCAGAACTACATAGCCTCCTACCCTGGGTTTGCCTGCTTGAATTCCCATCTAACTTCTCCATGGTCAGCTTTCTCTCCCTGAGACAGAGTGTGACTCCTTTTCAAGAGTGAGTAATACTCCCAGGATATCAGTCAGGAAGGACATGAGGATGTTTTCCACCTTTGGCCATAAACAATGTTGCTCTAACACTTGGGAACAAAGCAGTGTTTCCAACTGTTTTCAGGTCTCTGAGGTATATAATGTTGCTAGGTTTTTCCTGTGTTGTTTTCCTGGCAAGAGGTGTGAAGGTTACAATGTATCCATGGCCTGAGCAACGCTTCTTATTTAAACTTGGGGTTTTGCTGCACATATGGGTCTCCTTGAGGGTGAGGGGGTTCCCCTTTCTGTATTTTCTGGAGCTCCCTGGCCAGGTATGTCAGCAGGAACCTCAGATCCTCTGATGCCATCTGACCTGGAGAGTCCTGTCCTGTCCTGTCCTGTCCTGTAGGGTCCTGTCTGGTGGATGAGTCCCAGCTACTCCAAGTGAGGCTGGGAAGAACCCCCCACCATGGCATCCTCACAGCCAGGGCCCTGGCTTCTGGGTCCTTCAAGCAGATCTGTCTGTGTGTGGACACTGCATCGCCACAACCCTGAGGGCTGAGGAAGGGTTGGTGCTCAGAAACAGCTGCCCTGCCCCAGCTCCTGCCCCGAGGACGCACAGCCTTTGTCCAGACTAAAAATAACCAGCGGCTCCACTGTAAGCTGATTATGGCCATTTCGGCCGTGACGTCACGCTGCTGGCCAGAACCCACTGCAGAGATGGCAGTGTGCAGAGTGGCTGGCCCTCCCCACACTCTGGGGGCTGGCACTGGGGTGGGGACTTTTGTAGGTCCCAGCAGATCTGATCTCAAGCAGGGCTTGGGGTTGGTGAGCGCCCACCCCCTAGACAAGAACTCCATGCCCAGTGGTTCCTGGGAGGAGTCCTGTCCCACTCTTGGCTGGGTTCAGAGAAGCAAGCCCATGGCTAAGCCACCTGCCCTGTCTCTGCTCCTGGTGCGCTGAGTCCCTCTCTTGGCTCTAGGGAGACATTGTGTTCTGCACTAGCCCCTTGAGCCTCAGAGGGCCATCCTACCCACATCCTGCCTCTGGTCCTAGGTTTATTCTGTGAGTCTTGTGGTTTCAGGGGTTCAGGGACAGCCTCCCATCAGGTGTGATGTTCTTACTCTGCAGTCAGGGAAACTGAGGCTAGAGGGAGACACAGTGATCACCTGGGGAGTCCTGTTAAGGACACAGAGCCACTTGTGAATGACCCCTGGAGCAGGGTTTGGTTTCTCTACTGGTCATACGATGCCAGTGGCATTGCCAGCACTGGTTGGCTTGTGTGTACGGGTCCTCCGGGCAGAGGCAGGAGCCGCTCTCTGGGAGGCCCTGGCTCCCCAGACCCTCCTTCCCTGTTTGCACTGGGCATCACCATGACATCCTATGCAGGCTCAGCAGCTGCTCTTGTGGCCATGGGTGGTGACACAGTTCCTCCAGGTGCAGCCTGGGGCCTGAGAACAGGCCTGGACCATGCCAAGGCTGCTGCAAGATGATTGCCCCAGCATTGATGGGGACAATGCTGCAGAGGAAGAGCTCACAAGCACAGGGTGCACTGGGAGCCAGTGTGGCACCCATCTTCCCTCAGTCCAGCCAGTGAGACTGCCAAAGACCCTGACCCCCATAGCAGACAGTGGGGACACACTGGTGGAACCCTGAAACCCTAGCAGATGGTAGCAGGACCCAACAGCCTTGCTCAGGGACAGTGGAGTGGAGACCCCAGGAAGCCTTGTCATTTTGTGCCTACCGGAGGGCTGCTCACTTCTACTGTGCGCAGGAGCTGGTGACCCTGGAGGAGGTGACAGCTGTTGGGGAGGCAGGAGTGTGGCCCATAGAAACTGGAGAGAAGGGCACAGGGAGGGCACCAAGGGCATGGAGCTGGGTGATGTTGATGGGGGGAAAGGCCTGGGAGTGTGTGGATGATGGGAGGGGGCAGGATGGGCATATGGGTTCACAGTGGACAACAGCCCTTGGCATGAGAGCTTTGTCACTGGCTCAGTCTGGCTCCCACTGTCTATGAGGGCTGCATCTCCATGGTTGTAGAGGGGACCCAGGCGGACAGTGTGGGCCCCTGGCCCTGGCAGTGTCCGCCCCACTGCAAGGCAGGCAGTGCAGGAACAAACTTCACTCATAAGGTCCTGGGGTATCACTGAGACCCAGAGAAGGGCCTCCCTGTCCAGTGCTCCTATCTCCTGTTGTCTGGGAGCTTTGTGGACAACCACACCTGGGCTTCGGTGGTCCCTGGCCTTGCCTGGGCTGGGGAAGCTCCCCAAGGCGGGTGACGAGGATGAAGAAACTCAAACGGGCACTGGACCTGGAGGGGGGCCTGGAGCAGGGCTGGCCAGGCAGTGGCTCCAGAAGGCGGAGAGTACAGGAGACTGTGTCCGGGCCCTGGACCAAGGGTGGGAGGTGGGCGCTGAGGACACAGGGATGTGTGCGGGTGGCCCCCAGAGATGCAAGGCCTGGCAGCCTCCGAGCCTGAAGCTCAGAGGCAGTGGAGGAAGAGACCGGCACGCTGGGTGGGGCATCGGCAGGAAGACAGTGTCCATGGCTGCTGCAGGGCTCTGGTGGGCACTGCAGCTTTTAGGCAAGGAGGCATGGGAAGAGGTGTCCAGTATGGGCTTCCACCACCTCCTCCACATTTCCTGGGTGGTTCCTGCCTTCCTTGAGGCTGCAGGCTCCATGCAGTCCAAGCCCTTGGGAGGCTGAAGCAGGAGAATCACTTGAGCCTGGGAGTTCGATGGCAGCCTGCGCAGTACAGCGAGACCATTTGCAATACAGTAAATACATTCCAGCACTGCATTGATGTAAGACAAGCATAATCCAGGCTTTGTCCTACTATATTCCTCATATATCTTCCTCCTTCTGATTTTAGAGTAAACTCCACTCAACTATGTTCATGACCCCGGAGCTGGGCCCTATTGGGGAAGGGGCCCTTCCTCACCCCGTGGGCCTCTGCTCCAGCTGGGGCCATGGTCTTGTGAGTGACCGGCAGCAAGGCTGGGACAGCTGCAGAACCGTGTGGGCACAGTCCATGCTTAGCTTACAGGAGGATGTGTAGCCAGTGGGCAGCAAAAGGCAGCTCTATGGGTGTGCCCACGTTGGGGGTGGTGTGGGCGGTGAGCACGTGTGTGCTGTGCCTGAGCACAGTGTGTGGGGTTGTGAGAGAGAATGTGCAGGACATGGCCAGGCCCACATGGTCACAGGAAGGAGCATGTTTCAGGATCTCCTGGGTCCTGGTGACAGAAGCCATGGGTGTGGAAAAGCCCAGGGAGAGGCGCCACCCACGGTGGGATCAGAGCTCACTGGAGAGCTGGAATTCGAGGGACACAGCAGGTCCTGTCTGGGGATCATGGGCAGCTGATGGCTGTGCTCAGGTAGGAGTCACACAGGCACCAAGGGACCATGTGTGGTGCTCTCTTTCCTGTCCTGGGACACGAAAGCCAACACCACAGCTTACAGGAGGTGTAGTGTTTTTGGCTCATGATTTCAGAGGATTCAATCCAGGATCAGCTGGACCCACAGAGCTCCTAGTGCATGGCCTCAGGGAGTCAGAGTGAGGGACCACTCTAGAGAAGAAGTGAGGACCAGACCCCAGGGCCTTACTCATGTGACAACTCAGGAGTAGTTTACTAACCCTAAGGTGGCTCCCTGGCTGATTAGGGAGACACTAGAGTTGGCCTTCATAGCATATTTGGGGTAAATGGTGGAAGGGGATATGCTGGGTGTCCTTCCCCTGTGCCCATGTGTCCCTGTACTTATGCCCCATGTCTCCTCCCCTATGCCCTTGTGTCCCCCCTCCTGAGCCCCCCGTGTTCC